>JAXQQM020086443.1:0-29005 GCA_034641835.2 Pinus albicaulis
ATATATATATATATTTGACAATAACGGCTATGTTTTATTTATATGTTGGCAAAGAAACTGCCGAGTGCTTTAACACATAAGAGTTTCATTTCATTCTTACAGCTATTGCTATCATTCTGACATGTAATGAGGAGATTAGGATTCTAGAGAGCTTCTGTCAAGTGCACTAACAAGTTTCTAGAGAAATTAAAAGTAGTGGCCGATACTTGAAGATAAGCTTGAACCAAAATTGAGCTAGGTTGAAAGGGGATAATCGTTTCTTGGTTCTTCTCTTTGTTTGCCTGCAACATCTTGATTTTGTTTTCCAGGTTGCAGAGGCGATTCCTAATATTCCCACAAAAGTTTGAAGCGACTTTGAATTGCACAACAGAGGCCTCCCTGAACTCGTCAGGTGCTTCCTTGGCCTCAGAAAAATCCTCCCTGTGATTACGGAATTCATTGTTGTGTAGGTCCCAGCTCTTTTCTTCGGAGTTGTAGATGACAGACCTGATCTTTTGAGAGTACCTTGAGAATTGTGGCCTTGGAAGAACCTTATTGCTTTGACGGTGGGTTCGCAATGTATAGGATCCATGCGCAGAAGCTTTGTCATGAGAATTTTGGGGTCTTTGAAATGAGGGCCTAAAAGGTAGTGATACTCTTATTTATGACGGAGATTCAGAGAGCCGTTTCAATTGCCAGTCCATAATGAACCCAACCAGTAGATCCGGCAAGAGAGTTGATTCCTAAATTTTAGAGGTAGTCACAGAGACATGGGTGACCAAGCCATCACCTTCGACATTAAGGAATGCTGCATAATGATTTGATTCTATTAACTGACAGGGAACTCCTACTCTAGAGTGTGCCATGGTTGGCTTCCAGATCAGTTGTTGAATTTAATTTTCTCAAAATGTGAAAGAATCTTATTTTTTGAAATTTGGTGAGCATGAGCTTGACTTTCTTGAGAATGGAAGATAGGTGCAACTGAGTGGGATTTCGCTTTGAATTCATTTCTTGAATTATTAACCGGGAGTCCCCAAAGACTGAGAGGGAGAGGATACTCTTGATTAGAGCTAATTTAAGACCCTGCCAAAGCGCAAGAGCCTCCTTTCAATTGTTGGTATCTTGGCCCAGACCCCAGGTGAAGAATAAAACAATAGAGCCTCGAGGACTCAGGAGCACTCCTCCACCACCAGCCACTCCTGGGTTTCCTTTTGGGGCCCCATCAAAGAACAGGCAGTGATCATCTAGTGCCAACCTCCATTTAATGAATTCCTGCTCTTACAATCGTATTCCCCAATCGACAATAGAAGTTGTGGGGGGTGAGATTCTAATTTGGTGGTTTGGGACCAGATATTTTAGCCACTAATCTTCATCGCTTTCCAGAGTGCTTGCATTTTTTAGGGTGGGATTGGATTCTAAGGCCTCTCCTAGAAGAGCTCTAACTTTAGTTGCTATTATATTCAAATTGCAACTCTCCCCCCTGAATATTATGTTATTTCTATCAAGCCACAATTTCCAACAAGTGAATTTGGGAATCCACATCCATCCAGGCTTGAAAAGATCTTTCTTGGTGAGGAAAAACAGGGATAGGGTGGCCCAATTTTTTAGGAGATCCAAAATATTTTCAGGGATATCGAATATATCATGTCCTATCTTTAGGAATTCCCTCCAGACTTCACGAGCAAAAGGACAATTTAGGAGCAGATGATCTGCACTCTCTTCTTCTGAAACACACAGAGGACACCTGGAGGGTCCTTCCATCCCTCTCCTTCTTAAATTGTCCCCAGTGAGGACGCTTTTGTGAGAAAGAGTCCAACAAAAGAAGTCGATTTTGGGAATGGAAGCATAGGACCAAATAAATTTCCACTGAGATGGGCCTAGAGTAGCATTGGGGATTTCCTTGATGATTTTATTTCCTTCTGCTACCAAATACGAGCCAGATATGGAACCCCACCCTCTTTTTTCCTTTGAAATGGCCTTTAAGTGAGCTTTCCCTTGAAGAAGATCTTTCAAGGAGTTGGCTTCTTCATCTAGAAAATCTGGAACTTCTCCCAGATTCTAGCCTTCCCAAATTTTCTCTGCTTCATCTATCCAGATGGAAATGTCCCACAGGGTTAGCATATTTCTGTGCTGAAGCCAATTTCTGAAATTTTTTAGTTCAGCCTTCTGTCTAAGGGGCTGATCCCTAAGGATTGAGTCATCCCAGTTTTTAATATTTTTCCCATTGTCGGGAATCCAATAAATCTTGGATTTGAAGTGCACCATTGGTGTGAGACAGAGCTTGAATACTGGCAATCCTTTTAGATTTCTTGGAGGTTGGTCCAAACATCTTGTATGTTTCCCTTGAAATAATTTTTTCCACAGAACCCGTTTGCTCCAGTTGGAGTTTCCAGGGACTAGATTCCATAGAAGCTTGGATCTCAATGCAAGGTTTTAAGCTGCAAGGTCTTGAATTTGGAGTCCTCCTTCTAAGAAAGGCTTCTTTAATTTGTCCCAGCTTACTAAATGAAGCCTCCTTTCACTGTTTTTCCCACCTTCCCACATAAATATTCTCAATAGTCTATCCACTTTGCTAATGATGGTTTTAGGGGTAAGGAGAATTTAGTTTTGATATAGGGGGAGACTTATTAGGACATATTTCAGGAGAATCACCTTTCCTGCTATGTTTATCCATGATGCTCCCCAAGCTTGTATTCTGATTTTTAGCTTTTCTAGCAGAGGCATCCAGTGAGCAACTTTGGGGTTTGATTTGAAGATAGGAATCCCTAGGTATTTGAAAGACTACCAGGACAGGGATCCTTCCATTTCTAACATCCTTGCTATGTATACCATCTCCCTTATAGGACAGTTCCATCCATAGATCATTCTTTTCAGATAGTTGATCTTGTTGCCTGAAACCTCCTTGTAAATGTCTAGCTCCCTTTTGAAGGACCTTGCTGAGATGATGATTGCCCCTCCGAGAAGCAAGGTGTCATCAGAAAATTGGGCATGGTTGATGTCTTTAAAATTGTGAACCATCCTAAGGCCTGAAAGAGTTCGAATCTGCTGGCAGTGGTCCAGTTGGAAGCTGAGCACAGAAGCTTGAATGGCGTAGAGAAAAGGGGACAATGGGCAGCCTTGTCTTAGCCCTTTAGAGGCTTGGAAGAACTCCGTTGATTGACCATTGACCAGAGGAGATATCTAGGGAGATGCTATATAGGCTTTTTTCCCAACACTTATGAAAGCTTTTGAAAAGCCGAGCTTCTCCATAACTGTAAACATAAAATCATGTCTCACCCTATCGAAAGCATTTTCCAAATCAAGCTTAATAACCATACCTTTTTCTTTCTGTTGACAGCTTGAGTGAATTGCTTCTTGCACGAGCACTATATTGTGAAGAATCTTTTTCCCTTTGATGAAACCTCCATGATTCTCTGGGATGATTACTGGCAGAATTTTCTTAAGACGGTTGGCTATGATTTTAGTGACGAGCTTATAGCCTGTATTGCACAGGGAGATGGGGCAGAATCTGCTGAAATTGTTGGCTCTTTCTTTCGAGTTCAGGGCAAGGAAGGTCGAATTGGTGCTACCTCCTATCTTAGTGCAACTCTTAGTATATATATTACATACCAATAAAATTATGATATACTTTAGATACTTGCATTTAAAAATGATAATTAAATATATTACATAGGAATAAAATTATGATATGCTTTATATACCTCCATTTAAAAATGATAAATTATTATTACTTATGTATTAAATTGCACTGAACAGATGATTTTTGAGTTAGAATGCTAGGAAATGCTAGAAACACTCATTATTTTTATAGTGACTTATTTATATGTTAGTAAAAAATGTTCAATTTTAGTTTCAAAATATATTAAACTCATTTAAAAAAAAACAATTATATATATATATACTTACATATTTTTACATATTTCATTTTGTTTTTACAAATTAATACTATATATATATATATATATATATATATATATATATATATAACCACCAATCTCTGCTCTTCTAACACTTTTCATTTTATTTTTCAACTCAAATCTAGTGCTATCCATTCACAAGAGCTTTCAAAATTATATCTTCTCATTGTTGCGACATCCTTTACGTATTGTCAAGATAACTTGGGAGTGGTGGCTTCCATCCAGTGGTGGTTGTGCAAGACTTATTGGGTGTAGTGGCTTCCAGCAAGTGGTGTCCTACAAAGTCGAGAGAGCGGTGGCTTCTAGCAAGTGGTGGCCTACATATTTCTTACAGGTAGTGGCCTAGGGTGAGTAGCAGCTCACACGATTGGTAAGTTGTGGCTTACACAGTAGTGGTGGCTATTGATTCAAAGATAAAATAATATTTGAGATTATTATAAAGACGAAGACAAAGACTATCTGCCAATGTTGGTTTTTACCCTTTGTGTTACCACCTTACATCTAGTGTTCCTATGTGTGATTGTGCTTTGATGTGTTTTTGACCTCATGTTTATGTGTATTTATCTAATGCTTGTGATTCGTGATTATGCATAGACCTTATGTATTATGTTGCTAATGAATTAATAAACCAGGGTTTGTAAGAAAAAGAAAAAAAACCGTTAAACTTGATCCATAGAGAACAATACTTATTCACTCCGCCCTCTCAATATTGTTGATGCTTTCAACAAGTGGTATCAAGGCAGGGCTCTTAGTAGCAGCTTAATGGTTGTAAAGTAGATTTGGGAATATCAAGTGAAATTTTTGAAATTTTTTTTTTAGGATGAATCCTCAAGGAGCGTCTTTTCTCACAACAAAAAAGTTCAAGGTATGGCAAGAAAAGGTCAAATATCTATTTATATCTCATGGATATGACATATGGTAGCTTTTTCATGAAGGATATGGAGATAATTATAGTTTAACAAGGTTATGCAAAAGGATGCTCTAGCAAGATGCATAATTTATGAAAATCTCCACAATATAGATATGGAGAAGATAACATATCTAAAATATGCTAAAGGGATTTGGGGTATATTGGAGGTCATGTTTGGAGGTGATATTAGCAGCAACAATGGAGATATATAGAATATCAACAAAAAGAAGAAAAATAATAAGACTTCTCAAAAGAAAGAATCTCAACCCAAGAAGAATAATACCCCAAGTACAATTTGTGCAGCTGACAAAGCAACAAGTGAAGCTTCAATAGAACCAAGTGTGCTCCCATGTAGCATATCTAAAGGTATAAATGATAATGAATTACTTTTTAGTTATACATTAGATAAACATGAATATAGTAGTGTTGGGTTTCCTAGTGAAGATGGTTATGATTGTGATAAATTGATTTTACTTCAAGCAGAATATGAGTTTTCCATCGCCATTATTGAAATTTATTTGATGAAGTTAATAAATTAATGATTGCATGCAAAGATAAAGATAATATTTTGCATATTTGTGATGAAAAATATAAGAAACTTAAGAATGAGATCATCACCTTGAGGACTTAGTTGGAAGTATCTAAAAGAGTTGAAGAGACTATGAGCAACCAATAGAAAGAGAAGAAAGGCTAAGTTGAAGGGATTAAAGCTGAAGTTGTCACATTAAGAAAGAAGCTCAAGAAAGAAAAGAGTATGAAGGCTTTGGAAAATTTTCTTGAGAACCAAAGATATCCATTGAATATATCTAGCCTTGGTTTTCAAAATGGGATTCCAGCCTGCATGCAAGCAAGAACAACAATGTATAACCAAAAAAGCTTGTACAAAAAAATAAGATAAGGAAGAGCAGAAGAGGAGGAAACAAGAAGCAGATCCAGAAACAACAAAGAATAAGACCTCAAGGAGCACCTAACACTAGAATATTTTTCACTCCTAGGGTTAAATATTGTGGCAAATACATCAAATTTCAAAGGAATCAAATCCACTTCATTCCTTAGATGGATGATGTATAATTTTATGCCTCCCACAGTTATGGAGGTTGTAACCAACTACAGGAGGAGAGTGTATAGATCTAGTTATAAAAGCTATCAACAATATGAGTACCCAAGGAGATCAACCATTAGGTATACTGGTTCATTTTATGGTCATTTATTTTCTTGTAACTTTTTTTGCCACAAGGCAATTGATTGTAGATCTAGCCCATGGAGGAGAGATACGTTTTGTACGAGGAATAAATCCAACTTGAGAAACAAAATATTTTACCCTCTTGCATCATATCTCAGTCATGTGGAGTGTTATATGTGTCACAAATTTAGTCACATGGTGAGAGATTGCATGGTGCTCAGTTCTTCAAGGAAAATACGAGAAAAGTACCAACAGAGTCGAGAATACCTAACAAAAAATATGAGAAGAATGAAAAGAAGCAACCTAGGACTATGTGGAGGAAGAATAAATAGAAAAAACCTGTGAAGTAGAGAGATAAACCCCAACTACAGTACTTTGGCTACTAGTTTCATATTCAAAAAATACTGGAGTAGTTTGTGAGAGGTATAATTAGCTCAGGGGGAGCTGTGCATGGTACTAGGTTTTCATGGCTTGTTTTTCATTTTTCAATCATATGTTTATAGAATATTTACATATGTTTTCATGAGTGAAAGGGACTTTTTAAGCCATATATATGTTCTTTATTCTCATTAAAAATTGGTTGAAAAATATTTTGTATCAGCCATGCATAGAAGAATATCATTGATCCACTCATGTGTAGAGGAAGGTGATACTTTCAGCCATATGTTTCTACATGTTCTTATTGATGTTATGGATGAAATGGCCCATGTACATGAATTTTATTTAGATCATTAGTTTAAAAACTCTTGATTATTGGAATGCATTAGGAGAAGACATTATTTTTCCATGAAAGCACATTCGTGAGGATGATGTGATAGCAATGTCTTTCAAATTGTATACCATCATTTCAACTATTTCAACTATGTACTCACATTATGAAGCCATGCACCTTATTGTTTCATCATTGGGATTATTGGTTGACAGTCATTTTGTTTAAGCATGCATTAAAGAGTATCTTCATGAGAGTTTTCTTCAACCATATATGCCCATTTTGTATTGTGGTTGAGTAATCTATAGTTGGGCCATGAGTGTGAGTCGTTCTTCGAACATGGAGTAATTTTGATGCCTAGCATGCATTGGAGAGAGTCTTAAGTATTGTGGAAGCCATGTATGGATTTTTAGAGTCATCTTAAAACTATGTTTGGGCTGGTAGATGTCATGTGTTTTAGCCATGTGAGATCCTGAATACATTCTTGTTTCCATTTACTATTATGTTTTTCTTATGGGCCTTTGGTTTGTGTTACATAAAAAATCACAAAACAAAACAAAATATAGATCAACAAATTCAAAATAAGTGTCTTCAAGGGGGAAACCTCCTTTTACATCATATAAATTAACAATTCTTGGATGATTCAAATGACAAGACCTCAATGGTATATATAGGAGTCTAAAGGGTCAAAATATAATCAGGGCCTACATAACAACAATAATGTAAGGGCTTAATAATAAAAATAGTGAGTTTCTATGGGGCACAATAATAACAATATGGGGGATATGCTAGTATTATAGGGACCTAACATGCACCTCTCCTTAGCCTCACGGGGGTAGGCGAGTTGGTAATTGATATGCGGTGAAGTTCGTTTGTAAAGTGAGCTCCATACAGGAGGTCATGAGTTCAAATCCCCCTGGACTAAAACAGAGCGTGTGGAGAGGGGCGGGTGCATGTTCCCAGTGGTTATAGTGGTAGCGGTCAGAATCGACCCCGTGTAACGCGAGTCGCGAGGTTGCCCCAGTTGCCAATCCCATTGTCAAAAAAAAAAAAAAAAAAACATGCACCTCTCCTTCAAAAAGGTGTTTTCCTCAATGCTTGAGTAGTTCTATATGTTTTTATATGAAATAATTATCCTCCCATGTGGAATATTCAACAGTTAAGTTCTTCCACTTAATGAGATACTTTGAATTTGATCTATTTTGTAGATGTTGGATTCTGGTTTCCATGATTTCTTTAGGCTCCAATACGATTTTTCCTTCCTCATCAAGTTCTGGCAATATAGTTTGAACTAGGATTTTGTCACCTATAACCTTCTTTAAGTATGAAACATGGCAAACTGGGTTTATTTGCAAAGATGAACACAACTCCAATTTGTATGTCATAGTACCAATATTTTGCAACACCTTGTAAGGGCCATAATAATTGGGTGATAATTTATTATCCTTCTTAGTTTCCTTGAGGGAAAATTGTTTGTATGGTTGTAGCCATAAAAATACCCAATCGTCCACATAAAAAAAAAATTCATTGCGATGTTGAATTTCCTATTGTTACATTCGATTTTGTGCTAGAGTCAGGTTATCCTTTAAGATTTGGAGAACTTGTTGTTGATGCTCAATGTGATATTCAAGATGATGTGATGGAAAATGGATGAAAATATGGTCTGATGGACAATGGATGATATCCATAAAGTTCCATAAATGGGGTCATTTCTGTTGCGGTATGGAACGAGTGTTATACCACCATTCTGCTAGAGGTAACCACTTGACCCATTGTGTTTGTTTATTAGATACAAATCAACGAAGATATAGTTCCAAACATTTGTTAACTGTCTTAATTTTCCCATTAGATTGAGGATGATAAGATGAGATATGAGCTAATGAAGTGCCAAGACAAGAAAATAGTTTTGTCCAAAATTTTCTAGTGAAAATGGGATCTTTGTCACTTACAATAATCTTTGGGTTTCCATGTAGCTTTTGAACTGTTTCCACAAATGCAGTAGGGACTGTACTGGATTTGAAAGGATGAGAGAGTGCCCAAAATTTTACATAATTCACACATATATCAACTACCACCATGACGACACTATTTCCTTTGGACTTGGGTAAACTTGTGATCAAATCCATTGAGACCTCCTCCTAGTGCTAACTTGGAATGGATAATGATTTTAAAATACTGGGGCTCTTAATCATCTTAAATTTATTTTGTTGGCAGACCAAACATTCTGCCAAAAAATTCTAAATATTAGATTTAATTCCATCCCAAAATAATTCCATATTGATGCTATGGTAAGCTTTTAAAAATCCTAAGTGCCCCCACATAGTAGAGGTATACAATTCCAAAATAAAATTTTGTTTGAGTTGGGAGTTCTTACATAGTTATAAGAAATATTTATACCATAGTGAATCATTTTTTCCATATAAATATATCAGATGCATTGGGATCTGTTGTACGGTACAACAGCCCCCCCATTTCATAATTTTAGAATAAAATTTGTTTAGAAATAGGTCCTGTTTCTTTTTAGATAGAAATAAAAACTTTGATAAAATCCGATTATTTTAAAATAAAATAATAAAAAGATTCATTGTTTAAAAGTCATACATCACATATTGCATATATCAAATGTAAATGAACAAAAGTGACATTGAATTTTTCCGATCCGATTAAACTTAAGTCTTATATCACATCGGCACAAAGAATAAAAGTATTCATGTTAAAAAGTCCGATGCGATGAAGTCAATCGCAAATCGCAAATCGGTAGGGTCTTAAGGTGTCACATTCATTTTGAAAAACTCCGATGCGATGCGATTTATCACAATCGCATTTCAAAGAAGCAACATCACATTTACTTGTTTTATAAAATCCTGATACAATGGACCCCATGATCATCACAATCGCAAATCAACGAAAATCATGTACAACTTAATTCCTTTGGAAATATCCGATGCGATATACCATCATCGCAATCGCAAATCGACAGAAAATATGAGATGTCATTTGATTTCCTTCCACAATCATCGCAATCCTGATGCGATGGACCCCACCATCATCGCTTCGCCCATGGTTGGAACGTCCTTGCACCAGAGGGTTGCGTCACGCATCCTTGTGCCATTTATTACTTGAGGCATTCGCAAATTCTTCAAATTACATGTGGGTCTAGGCAAGTCTGTAATCCGTTGCATGCCCAGGGAAGCGGTACCCTAGCAAGCCTGACTGTGCAAGGCTTGATCGCACCCTTGAGTGTGGTATGTCAACAAGTGTTCTCATAGGTTGACTGACCTCAGAGTCCATCTGGCAACTAGGGTCCCTATGCGCAGGATCACCCTTCTCCAATAATTCTCCTGAGCGAAGAATATCGGTCCTTGCATAGGTGCTCCGTGCAATGTTAGTGATAGTGCCCCGAGCTTGCATTCCATGGGAATCTCAGGTTTAACCATCTTCTGACTATCTTCTGCGTTCTCTGGGCAGGGCATGCTCCTTTCCTTGGTAGAGATGCGCCAAAAATTCCTGACAGTCTGAAGACATCGGAGCGTCGAAATTTCGTGCAATCGGCCTTGCCAATTTTCCAGCTCCTCATCAGAGTCAGAGAAACATTCACTGTCCTTATGCTAGCAGAGCATTCCTTCCTCCGTGGGGTTTACCCGATCTTCATCCAGCACAGTTAATTTATAAATGTGATCTAATTCCTCCTCCTCATAGGCTGGCTCTAGATACGACGCACCTTCTGCTGGATCTAGTGGTAATATGACACACATACCTTTACTTTAAAACACCATCTTGTGTTTCTTGAGATTGATGACACCCCCCATGTCAATTTCCCAATCCAGTCCAAGGAGTGCAAGGTAGGGATCCACATCTTCCACAATTTCTATGACTTCAAAGTCAGCGAGGACCCTTACCCCTGCGATGTCAACCATGAATTTTGGTAATCTCCCTAGAGGGATGATTTTATATTGATTGGCCATTCACAGCTCGATGGTGGACCATTCTAATTTAGGTTCCCCCATTCTTTGCCATGTCTGATCTGGTAATACATTCGCATCTGACCCCAGATTTAAGATAACCTGATCCATCTCGTAGTCATCAATCTGGGCAGTCAATCACATCTCTCTTACGGTGTGCTTCTTATAGCTGTATAGTTTGTGTACATCCTTGGTTTCAGGGATCAAATTGGTCCGAACCACGCAGGTATTTAGTAGTGCTTGGAGATTACCTACAACTTGTTAGCAACCTATAAATATAGGATTCATAATTTTGACTTGACTAATGATAGTCGTGTAAATATGTACAGACTTTGCTTTCTGCTAGGTGTTTTCCCATATTTTGTAAAAAATAAAAAAATCAAAAATTAAAAAAAATCAAAAAGAGAGTAAAAGTCCTAAAAGAAAAATCAAAGGACTTAGAAAAAATGATATACCCCAAAAGGAAAAATATGAATAAAACATGAAAGTGTGCAAGTCTAAATGCCACTACTTTTTACTTTTTGCTGCTGATTATGGCAGAGAGTCAATAAATCCCATAATCCATGATGAGTTGAACTGCTTAATCTTGACTTTTCATGTTTCAATTTACTTGTTTTGCATAGAAAATAAAGAGTTGTCAGATGGTTTAATCCTGACAATTCAGAAGATAGATATAGAGTAAAAAGGAACCCAACAGTTTAATCTGGGTCCTTGGAGGAAATAAGTTAGAATTAGATAGTTTTACTGCTTTCAAAAATAATAAATGTTTTGAAGGTTGCTAGCTCAAATGCACCTGATTAAAATAGAAGAAAAAATGTTAGAAGATATGACTAGGTAGTTAGAAGAAGGCGAGAAATCCGTTGTAAATATTTTTGACCAAGCTACAAATAACTAATGTCCCCTCCCCATAGCTATTTAACATTCTAGACTATCAGTCAGAGAGGCTCAAGGCATTTCCCTGACTTCTGTTGGGACCGGACCCAAGGCTCAATGACTGACTAGTGGAAAGTGTTAAGTTTCTATATTAATCCCAGAACTCACATCATTTTCCATTCACACATTAATTACCATGAAAAATCATAAGTAAAGACCCCATTTTTACTTAGTGGTGCTTAAAACCCTCATTTGATTAACTTCCTACATCTCATGAAGCATAAAACCCTCAAAATAGCATTTTATCCTAAGTTAAAGTGATGAAATTATTACAATGAAAGCTTGGTTTTAATCTTCAATTTTCTTGGTTATAATTGTATTTTTTTCTAGTATTCACTTTCCCTTTTCATATTAACACCTAACTTATTTTATTAACTCCCTATAGAAAATCCTAGTCCTATTAATATAACTCCTTTCTATTAATTATCCCAAAAAACCCCTTATTATAAGCTTTTTATGTCAAAGTTATTATGCACATATTTAAATTAAATCCCTACGCTACCCCTTTGACATGAAAATTAACCATAAACAAATATCTCGACTCCCCTATAGTTATTTAGCATAATTGCTTTGGAATAACTATAAAATAAGATATAAAAGAAAGTTTCGGAATATGATGTATCAAATGAAAATTAAAAACCCTTTCCGATGCTTCATATATTTTTTCTAACCAAAGTTTGATTACATTAAGCCTTTGATTTACTCCCCCTTCATCTACCCTCCACACAGCATAAACCTTAGGTATATATTTCTCACTATACAACGTGCATATTAAACCTTGGTTAAAATCCTATTAACTCGCCCCCATTCATTCCACTCCATATATATAAACTCCTTTTATATATAAAAATCCTCATTATCCAATCAAATAACCCAACGCCCTCACGCTCATCCATCACCCTCCGATCATATTTATATACCTAATCTAACGGTCCACACTTAGTGCGATCAAACCTGACCCTATGCCCCACCATTCCCATCGTGTTGTTTATAACCGTTGATCTTTGTTATCAAATAAATGGCCCATCTTGAATCCTATTCCCACCTTGATGTTCCCGCTACTTTGAAATCCAATCCTGATCGTTTGCATCAGTTAATCAGATCCGAGGGTGCGCGTTTCATACCGTGTGCCGAAATTGATCGGATGCAGTTTGGGAAAATTTATGCGATAAAAGTTGTTTTGAGAAACCACTAACTGCTACGTGTCCAATTTTAATTAGATCGTGTTACAAAATCCAAAAACTACTTACCATCTTAAAGTAACGCGATACCGCTGAATGGTTTTAACATTCAAAATTCCAAATCCGCCTCCCTCCTTTGAATGAAGTTATAAAATAAACGTCGAATATGATGATGTTTATTAAGGTTAAAACTTTAATATATCATTTTTATATCTGTTAGTTGCATTCCCGACTGGTTAAACTCCCGCCCTGACTATTTTAAAAGATTTTTGAGCCTCTGTTGACCAATTTATAGCCTCGGAGCTAAACTTTACAACTATGACTACATCTTAAAGACCATTAAAGCTACCCTCTGCAGTGTCAAAGATCCAGTTTCAGCTGAAGATACCCTATTGGCATAAGAACGTACACTATTTTGGCCCCAACAAAATCAACAGACGTCCAAATTTGACCACAAAAGCTTCAGAAACCCTGTCAAAACATCAAAATACCTACGAATTTCGGGAGCTCTGTGTTCTAGAGCCAGTCTTTTAAAGGCTAGTTTCCTCCGTTTCTAAGCTCCAAAGACCAAAATTCAAAGATTTAAAGGTTTGAAAATCTGAATATACCCTAGAAACTCCTACTCTCAGTCAAATCCACTCAGAAAACCCTCGTTTTTTGTTTTATCCCAATTTACATCCTCTGAATAAACCTAATTGAGAAAAAATCCCAAAAGAAGCTATCCTTAGCCTAAATTTCTCAATTACCCCTCTGTTTAAAGTAAAAAACTCCTGCAAACATTCTAATCTTGCAGTAGTTACGCAAAATGCCTAAAACAAAAACAGAGTTAAACCTCCACAGACAGACCTCATTCCACAGGTCTTTCAAAAGCCTTCAATCACCTCCCTGCAGACCTGGATTTCATTAACAAATTGTTTGATTTTTGCAGGTTATCCTCAAAATATGGATTTGGGCCAACAATTTCAATACTAGTTGACAAAATTGTTTGCTCCAAATTCTCAGATTTTAATTCAAAAGCTTCATTCAACAAACAGTTTGTATACAAAGAAAGAATAAAATCAAGTCAGAGAAATATCAGAATGATGAAATGTGCACAGTGAATGGTAAAAGTGAAATGAGAATTCATAGGGACAGTTAAAGAGTATCAGTGGTTAAAGTGTATCAAGTAAAAGTCAGAGTGAAGTTTAAACAAAGTTACAGAGCTGTCAAGGTAAAACAGTAAAAGTAAAAACAGAGTCAGTAATGGTAAAAAGAGATGAAAATACTTTCACCAACAATGAAGTTTATCCAAAGTGAAAGTAAAACAGTTAAAAGAACAAAAAAGATGAAAAGATGAAAACATAACAAGAAGGAACATTTTTGCAGAAATATCATGTTTAATTCATTGTTTTGAAGAAACTATTGTGACCAATCCAAGACTAATTTTTCAAAAATGAAGGAGGTTTATGTTCTTAAGTTTTCCAAATACAAAAACATCTCTCACTTTTCTAACAGCGATTATGGACTGGGAAATATTAAACAATATTGGAAAGCTCTCTTTGCAGAAAAATCCTGTTAAGTCATAATTTTGCAGAGAAGATGGTGGCAAATCCAAAACACATCTTAAAAAACTGAAGGAATTTTTGTTCCTAAGAGATCCATCTACAAAAACCTATCTCACTTTTTTCACAGTTATTTCAGACTGAGAGATACATGCACATCTTTACAGGCTATTTTTCAGACTCTGTAAAACTTTGTTTTACACATCTTTTTGCAGAGCCTATTGTGAACAGCTGGAGAGGAATTTTAGGAAACTGAAAGAGGTTTATCTCACCAGCATATTTATCTACAATAATGTCTTTCACTTTTTACATATCTATTACGGATTGAGAAATACAAAGATATCATTGGACCCTAAGTTTGCAGAATTGTTGGAGCAGAATACACAAAGAAAAGAAGCAATTAGTGACTTGGATGCCTCATCATCAACTAAGAGTTGGATCAAATTCGAATTCTCCTCTTAGTCATCACCTATCCATAAAAAATAGTGCAAAATAGATGCATTAGTCTTGAGTTTCCTTTACTTAAGCTCTATTTATGTAAAACAATTAGAGATATTTGTGAACCAATCTTGATATTTTTTCAAGATATTCTAGTGTAGAATTTGTATAAATACTTCACTCTTTGAAGTATTTTGTGGGGAATAAAATTTATCAAGACTACTATAGTCATTTTTCTAGATATATTGAAGTTGGTTTGAGTCAATTAACTAAGCAGCAGTCTAGAATTGAGATTAAAGACATTATAACTCAGGATTCTTGTGCTGACCAGATAAGTCTAGTATTTTCCTGTTTTCATTGTTTTATCTTTCAAAAGATTCCATACATTCATTTTAATGTGTTCTGTCTTTAATGATTAACTAGAAAGGTTTAAACAGGATTAGTGATAAAAATCTCCCTATTTGTTACTAGTTGTTCATTATTATGTTTTCTGCTTGATAACCGGACTATAGAATTCTTAAATACTCTTAGTCCATGTTTGATTCCCTCCTTCAATCTTCATTTCTATAACCTAAGGATTCTTAATTTCCCTTTTGTTCAGATTTCACCCATGTCATCAAAAAATACTATTCAAAACCCTTTGAAATTCATCTACCCTGCCCTTAGTACATTTGTTCTTTAGACCTTTTTTCCTAGCTCTGCTTGCCTAGAAAGTTGACTCCATAGCCCAATGGTCTAGTAGATTCATCTGTGGTTTAACTTGGAAGACCTTTTATTCCCACCAAACAGTAAAAACAATTCCCATTGTCCACTCATATCTAGCCTAAAATCCATTACAAAACAAAGTTAAATCTTAAGGAGAGATCCCTCTCTGGAACTCAGGAAGGCTAGATCCTGAATTCTAAAAGAGGTTCTTCGTTACCCCTGGTTTTCTTAACTACAAAATCCTCATCCCACAACCTGAGCATTACCAGGGTGATAACATATTGGCGACCATACTGGGGAAGACTAACCTTTTCTTCAAAAATATTTTACAGTTTCAGATCTGATCTATGATGATGGACAGTTATCAGACACACAAAGGTTAAAATCATCCACTTGGTGACTCCAAATCAATTTCACAATAAGGACTCTACTAGAGGAATGAACCTCAAAGAACAATATGGAAAGATCAGGCTTTCAACTTGGATCTTAATCCAAGTCATCATGTTCTTTCTCATTAAGAAATTTTTTCAATGTATATTGTATTTTATAGAAGATCTTAGATTAGTTTTTAGTTATTTTCCTTTAAAAATTGTAAATAATAATTCTTCTAATCTCTTTGAGCAGCTTTCTTCTGAATCTAATGATGATCATTATCCAATTAAGAAGCCTCAAATAATCAAGATTGATCTTACAATCACTGTACATATTCCTATACCATATAAAGTTCTATATAGATATAAGCCCCTTATTTTACCTCCTATATACTCCATGATTTTCCTAAAAACTACTACAAACATCTTCCTATATTTGATGGAGATAATGGTAACACTGACCAAAAACATATTCAAGGTTTTGAGAATTATGTGGATTTATTTGAGATTGATGAAGATGATGTTAAAATCGGACTTTTTTCTCTTTCTTTGCAAAATAGAATAAAGAGTTGGTTCAAAAATCTCCCTAATGCTAGCATCTTAAATTTCCAGCATTTTATCAAAATTTTCCTTGATAGATGGATAATCAAAGTTAATCCTTTTGTGATCATGGAAGAATATAATCAGTTAAAAAGACATCCAAATGAAACAATACAACAATTTTCTAAAAATTTTAATCAAGTTTATTATTCAATGCCAGAAAATATTAGACCTCCTCATAATTCAGCTCTCTTGCATTATCCAAGTGCCTTTGATCCAGAAATAGAATTTCGGTTAAGAGAAAGAGATCCAAAAACATTTGTACAGATGCAAAACATTGCAGTTGATGTAGAAGTTAATCTGCAAATCAGACATGAAAAGTTGAAAGCAGAAGAAGAGGAAAAGAAAAACATTGCAGAGGTAAAACTCAGCCTGTTGGTAAGAAAACTAGATGAAAGAACACAGGAGATCACTATGAAAGATGAATTTTTTATTCAAAATAACCATGAAGAAATAGAAGAGGTTGATAGCCATGAACAAATTCCTGCTAATTCCAATTATCATAGATTAGAAAATGGATTTACATATCAATATGTGGAAGAGGAATCTACTGATTTAATATGTATGTTTGATGACATTCCTTCTTTCGATGATTTTCCTAAGTATGATCATTATGATAATAGTTATCTTCTCCAAGCTCAAGCTAACTTTACAGAGCAATTAGAAGCTAGTTTGTGGGATGAAGAAACTCAGTTTCAGCAGATTGAAGACAATTATTAGTCAATACAAATCAGCCATGAGAGTGAGGAAGAAAAAGCAC
Source organism: Pinus albicaulis (assembly GCA_034641835.2). Lineage (NCBI taxonomy): Eukaryota > Viridiplantae > Streptophyta > Pinopsida > Pinales > Pinaceae > Pinus > Pinus albicaulis. The sequence continues at coordinate 17,190 of JAXQQM020086443.1, forward strand.
AAAATTTGGAAATAAGTGAAGGTTCTTTACCTCTTTGTTTTGCTTCATTTCAGTTCATTAGAAAAAACTTTCATGCCATTAATAATCAGCAATCTCTAGGAATTGTGATTGACAACAAAGAAGATAATAAAACTATTGATCAATATTTTTCAGTTTCACAATTGTAGTTATCAGTTCCCAGTGAAATAAATGATCAAATGACACAAGAAATTTCCATACGACTATGTTTTGAATCATTTCAGCGTTTAAAGGAAATATGGCATAACATATTTAAAGAAAAGGATGAGAAACTTGTTGAAGTTTATGAAGTCCCATGGAATCCTATAAGCCATAGGTTGCAACAATTTTCCCAAATTTTTCATGATCCAATAGCAGATATGCTGAATATTGAATGCATTCAAAGCCTTCCTTCATTAAATAACTATGATTTTCAAAATCAATATGATAAAGGTTTCAATAGTCAAACATTACAATCAGTAGGAATATCATCACAAATCTTATCTGAAAGTTTACAGGAGGATAAAGATGAAAATAACATTTCATATTCATGGTATGGAGGCCATCCAGAACAGATGTACAGTTGTTCAGATCAGTTAAACATCAATGTATATATTTTGGAAGATCATTTTGTACAGTTTCTATAGTCAACAAAGGAAATCAAGTATTTCCTTATCCTCTCATTTGTTGACAAGTTTCTAATAGGTTGCAAAAGTACAGTTTTGATACTCAACAAGAAAATGAGACAAAATCTATCAAAGTACATAATGCTTGAATGGTTACATTGGCTATTTTATTTTACCTAACTAGCAGTTGGACAGCTATTAGAGTAAGTAGGTAGAATTTTAGCTTATTTTCGTTTTCATTTTTCAGCTAGTTTGAAATAATTCATTAATGTTTGAAGCCAAGGAGAAGGTCCTAAAGATATTTAAGATCTAATCAGTTTGGTTTGAGAATTGCAGTATGTTTTTGTTAGTTTCAGATCAGATTTTAGGTTGCAGAAAAAGGACTATGTTCAATTCAAGATTTTCAGCCACAGCAAATGCATGTTTGGGATTGGCCCAATGGATCAGGCTACTAGTCAACAGTGTTTTTGACATCTCACAAGGAGATGCCATCCCCATGTGAAGTCGATGTTAGCAACCTATAAATATAGGATTCATAATTTTGACTTGACTGATGATAGTCGTGTAAATATGTACAAACTTTGCTTTCTGCTAGGTTTTTTCCCATATTTTGTAAAAAATAAAAATCAAAAATTTAAAATTTAAAAATAAAAATTAAAAAATAATAATAATAATAATAATAAAATCAAAAAGAGGGTAAAAGTCCTGAAAGAAAAATCAAAGGACTTACAAAAACTGATGTACCCCAAAAGGAAAAAGAAGAATAAAACATGAAAGTGTGCAAGTTTAAATGCCACTACTTTTTACTTTTTGCAGCTAATTATGGCAAAGTGTCAATAAATGCCATAATCCATGATGAGTTGGACTGCTCAATCTTGACTTGTCATGTTTCAATTTACTTGTTTTGGATAGAAAATAAAGAGTTGTCAGATAGTTTAATCCTGACAATTCAGTAGATAGATATAGAGTAAAAAGGAACCCAACAGTTTAATCTGGGTCCTTGGAGGAAATAAATTAGAATTAGATAGTTTTACTGCTTTCAAAAAGAATAAATGTTTTGAAGGTTGCTAGCTCAAATGCACCTGATTAAAATAGAAGAAAAAATGTTATAAGATATGACTGGGTAGGTAGAAGAAGGCGAGAAATCCACTGTAAATATTTTTCGCCAGGCTACAAATAACTAATTTCCCCTCCCCATAGCTATTTAACATTCTAGACTATCATTCAGAGAGGCTCGGGGAATTTCCCTGACTTCTGTTGGGACCGGACCCAAGGCTCAATGACTGACTAGTGGAAAGTGTTAAGTTTCTATATTAATCCCAGAACTCACATTATTTTCCATTCACGTATCTATTACCACTGCAATCATGGCAAAGACCCCATTTTTACTTAGTGGTGCTTAAAACCCTCATTTGATTAACTTTCTACATCTCATGAAGCATAAAACCCTCAAAATAGCATTTCATCCTAAGTTAAATTGATGAAATTATTACAATGAAAGCTTGGTTTTAATCTTCACTTTTCTTGGTTATAATTGTATTTTCTGAGCATTCACTTTCCCTTTTCATATTAACACCTAAATTATTTTATTAACTCCCTATAGAAAATCCTAGTCCTATTAATATAACTCCTTTCTATTAATTATCCCAAAAACCCCTTATTATGCTTTTATGTCAAAATTATTATGCACATGTTTAAATTAAGTTAAACCCTAAGCTTACCCCTTTGACAATGAATTATCCAAACAATATCCTGATCATAGTTATTTTTAGCTCAATTGGTTTGGAATGAACTATATAATAAGATATCAAGGAAAGTTTTGGAATACGATGTATTTTCGGAATACGATGTATTAAATGAAAATTAAAACCCCTTTCTCGATGTTTTACATTGTTTCTAACTTAAAGCTGATCACATTAAGCCTTTGATGTCTCCCTTCATCCGCCCTCCACACAACATAAACCTTAGGTATATATTTTCCACTTTACAACGTGTATTAAACCTTGGTTAAAATCCTATTAATCCACCCTCATGCAATCCACTCCATATATAAACTCCTTTTATATATAAAAAGCCTCATTATCCAATCAAATAACCCAGCGCCCTCACGCTCATCCATCACCCTCTGATCATATTTATATACCTAATCTAATGGTCCACACTTAGCGCAATCAAACCCGATCCTATGCCCCACCATTCCCATCGCGTTGATTTATAACCGTTGATCTTTGTTATCAAATCAATGGCCCATCTTGAAGCCTGGTCCCACCTTGCTATTCCTGCTACTTTGAAATCCAATCCTTACCGTTCGCATCAGTTAATCAGATCCGACGGTGCGCGTTTCAAATCGCGTGCTGAAATTGATCGGACGCAGTTTGGGAAAATTTACGCGATAAAAGTTGTTTTGAGAAACCACTGACTGCTACGTGTCCAATTTTAATTGGATCGCGTTACAAAAGCCCAAAAATATTTACCATATTAAAGTAACGCGATACCACCGAATGGTTTTAACATTCAAAATTCCAAATCCGCCTCCCTCCTTTGAATGTACTTAAAAAAATAACACCAAATATGATGATGTTTATTAAGGTTAAAACTTTAATATATCATTGTTATATCTGTTAGTTGCATTCCCGAATGGTTAAACTCCCGCCCTGACTATTTTAAAAGATTTTTGAGCCTCTGTTGACCAATTTATAGCCCTGGAGCTAAACTTTACCACGATGACTACATCTGAAAGACCATTAAAGCTACCCTCTGCAGCGTCAAAGATCCAGTTTCAACTGAAGATACCCTGTTGACATAAGAAAGTACATTGTTTCGGCCCCAACAAAATCAACAGAAGTCCAAATTCGACCACAGAAGCTTCAGAAACCCTGTCAAAACATCAAAATACCTGCGAATTTAGGGAGCTCTGTGTTCTGGAGCCAATCTTTTAAAGGCCATTTTCCTCCGTTTCTAAGCTCCAAAGACAAAAATTCAAATATTTAAAGAGTTTAAAATCTGAATATACCCTAGAAACTCCTTCTCTCAGTCAAATCCAGTCAGAAAACCCTCCTTTTCTGTTTTATCCTGGTTTACATCCTCTGAATAAACCTAATTGAGAAAAAATCCCAAAAGAAGCTATCCTTAGCTTAAATTTCTCAGTTACCCCTCTGTTTAAGGTAAAAAACTCCTGCAAACATTCTAATCTTGCAGTAGTTACCCAAAATGCCTAAAAAGAAAATAGAGTTAAACCTCCACAGACAGATCTCATTCCATAGGTCTTTCAAAAGCCTTCAATCACCTCCCTGCAGACCTATATTTCATTAACAAATTGTTTTATTTTTGCATGTTATCCTCAAAATATGGATTTGGGCCAATAGTTTCAATACTAGTTGACAAAATTGTTTGCTCCAAATTCTCAGATTTTAATTCAAAAGCTTCATTCAACAAGCAGTTTGTATACAAAGAAAGAATAAAATCAAGTCAGAGAAAGATCAGAATGATGAAATGTGCACAGTGAATGGTGAAAGTGAAATGAGAATTCATAGGGATAGTTAAAGAGTATCAGTGGTTAAAGTGTATCAGGTAAAAGTCAGAGTGAAAGTTTAAACAAAGTTACAGAGCAGTCAAGGTATAACAATAAAATTAAAACAAGAGTCATTAATGGTAAAAAGAGATTAAAATACTTTCACCAACAATTAATTCTATCCAAAGTGAAAGTAAAACAATTAAAAGAACAAAAAAGGTGAAAAGATGAAGACATAACAAGAAGGAACATTTTTGCAGAAATATCATGTTTAAGTCATTGTTTTGAAGAAACTATTGTGACCAAACCAAGATGAATTTTGAAAAACTGAATGAGGTTTATGTTCTTAAGGTGTCCAACTATAAACAACTCTCTCACTTTTCTAACAGCTATTATGGACTGAGAAATATTAAACAATATTGGAAAGCTCTCTTTGCAGAAAATTCTTGTTAAGTCATCATTTTGAATAGAAGATGGTGGCCAATCCGAAACACATCCTAAAAAATTGAAGGAGGTTTTTGTTCCTAAGAGATCCATATACAAAATGTATCTCACTTTTTGCACAGTTATTTCAAAATGAGAGATACATGCACATCTTTACAGGTTATTTTTCAGACTCTGTAAAACTCTGTTTTACACATCTTTTTACAGAGCCTATTGTGAACAGCTGGAGAGGAATTTTATAAAACTGAAAGAGGTTTATCTCACAACATATTTATCTACAACAAAATCTTTCATTTTTTAAATATATATTACGGATTGAGAAATACAAAGATATCATTGGACCCCAATTTTGCAGAATTGTTGGAGCAGAATGCACAAAGAAAGGAAGCAGTTAGTGACTTGGATGCCTCATCATCAACTAAGAGTTGGATAAAATTCGATTTATCCTCTTATTCATCACCTATCCATAAAAAATAGTGCCAAATAGATGCATTAGTCTTGAGTTTCCTTTACTTAAGTTCTATTTATGTAAAACAGTTAGAGATATTTGTGAACCAATCTTGATATTTTTTCAAGATATTCTAGTGTAGAATTTATATAAATACTTCACTCTTTGAAGTATTTTGTGGGGAATAAAATTTATCAAGACTACTATAGTCATTTTTCTAGATATATTGAAGTTGGTGTGAGTCAATTAACAAAGCAGCAAACTGGAATTGAGATTAAAGACATCATAACTCAGGATTCTTGTGCTGACCAGATAAGTCTAGTATTTTCCTGTTTTCATTGTTTTATCTTTCAAAAGATTCCATACATTCATTTTAATGTGTTCTGTCTTTAATGATTAACTAGGAAGGTTTAAACAGGATTAGTGATAAAAAGATCCCTATTTGTTACTAGTCGTTCATTATTATGTTTTCTGCTTGATAACCGGACTGTAGAATTCTTAAATGTTCTTAATCCCTGTTTGATTCCCTCCTTAAATCTTCATTTCTGTAACCTAAGGATTCTTAATTTCCCTTTTGTTCATATTTCACCCATTTCATATAAAAAGCCTACACAAAACCCTTTGAAGGTCATCTACCCTGCCCTTAGTACATTTGCTCTTTAGACCTTTTTTCCTAGCTCTGCTTGCCTAGAAAGTTGACTCCATAGCCCAATGGTCTGGTAGATTCATCTGTGGTTTACCTTGGAACACCTTTTATTCCCACCAAACTATAAAAACAAGTCCCATTGTCCACTCATAGCTAGCCTAAAATCCATTACAAAACAAAGTTAAATCTTAAGGAGAGATCCCTCTCCGGAACTCAGGAAGGCTAGATCCTGAATTCTAAAAGAGGTTCTTCGTTACCCCTGGTTTTCTTAACTACAAAATCCTCATCCCACAACTTGAGAATTACCGGGGTGATAACATACTGGCGACCATACTAGGGAAGACTAACCTTTTCTTCAAAAATATTTTACGGGTTCAGATCTGATCTATGATGGTGGACAGTGATCAAACACACAAAGGTTAAAATCATCCACCTGGCGACTCCAAATCAATTTCACAATCAAGACTCCACTGGAGGAATGAACCTCAAAGAACAATACGGAAAGATCAGGCTTTCAACTTGCATCTTGATCCAAGTCATCATGTTCTTTCTCATTAAGAAATTTTTTCAATGTATGTTGTATTTTATAGAAGATCTTAGATAAGTTTTTAGTTATTTTCCTTTAAAAATTGTAAATAATAATTCTTCTAATCTCTTTGAGCAGCTTTCCTCTAAATCTAATGATGATCATTATCCAATTAAGAAACCTCAAATAATCAAGACTGGTCTTACAATCCTTGTACATATTCTTATACCATATAAAGTTCCAGATAGATATAAGCCCCTTATTTTACCTCCTATACTCCATCATTTTCCTAAAAACTACTACAAACATCTTCCTATATTTGATGGAGATAATGGTATCACTGCCCAAAAACATATTCAAGGTTTTGAGAATTATGTGGATTTATTTGAGATTGATGAAGATGATGTTAAAATCATACTTTTTGCTCTTTCTTTGCAAAATAGAATAAAGAGTTGGTTCAAAAATATCCCTAATGCTAGCATCTCAAATTTCCAGCATTTTATCAAACTTTTCCTTAATAGATGGATAATCAAAGTTAATCCTTTTGTGATCATGGAAGAATATAATCAGTTAAAAAGACATCCAAATGAAACAATACAACAATTTTCTGACAAGTTTAATCAAGTTTATTATTCAGTGCCAGAATATATTAGACCTCCTCATAATTCAGCTCTATTGCATTATCCAAGTGCCTTTGATCCAGAAATAGAATTTTGGTTAAGAGAAAGAGATCCAAAAACACTTGTACAGATGCAAAACATTGCAGTTGATGTAGAAGTTAATCTACAAATCAGACAGGAAAATTTGAAAGCAGAAGAAGAGGAAAAGAAAAACATTGCAGAGGTAAAACTCAGCCTGTTGGTAAGAAAACTAGATGAAAGAACACATGAGATCACTATGAAAGATGAATTTTTTATTCAAAATCACCATGAAGAAATAGAAGAGGTTGATAGCCATGAAAAAATTCCTTCTAATTCCAATTATCATAGATCAGAAAATGGATTTACAGATCAATATGTGGAAGAGGAATCTACTGATTTAATATGTACGTTTGATGACATTCCTTCTTTCGATGATTTTCCTAAGTATGATCATTATGATGATAGTTATGTTCTCCAAAATCAAGCTAACTTTACAGAGCAATCAGAAGCTAGTTTGTGGGATGAAGAAACTCAGTTTCAGCAGATTGAAGACAGTGATCAGCCATGAGAGTGAGGAAGAAAAAGCAAAAAATTTGGAAGTAAGTGAAGGTTCTCTACCTCTTTGTTTTTCTTCATTTCAGTTCATTAGAAAAAACTTTCATGCCATTAATAATCAGCAATCTTTAGGAATTGTGATTGACAACAAAGAAGATAATGAAACTATTGATCAAGATTTTTCAGTTTCACAATTGCAGTTATCAGTTCCTAGTGAAATAAATGATGAAATGACACAAGAAAGTTCCATACCACTATGTTTTGAATCGTTTCAGCATTTAAGGGAAATATGGTATAACATATTTAAAGAAAATGATGAGAAACTTGTTGAAGTTTATGAAGTCCCATGGAATCCTATAAGCCATAGGTTGCAACAATTTTCCCAAATTTTTCATGATCCAATAGCAGATATGCTGAATATTGAATGCATTCAAACCCTTCTTTCATTAACTAACTATGATTTTCAGAATCAAGATGATAAAGGTTTCAACTGTCAAACATTACAATCAGTAGGAATATCATCACAAATCTTATCTGAAAGTTTACATGGAGATAAAGATGAAAATAACATTTCATATTCATGGTATGGAGGCCATCAAGAATAGATGTACAGTTGTTCAGATCAGTTAAACATCAGTGTATATATTTTAGAAGATCCTTTTGTACAGTTTCTAGAGTCAACAAAGGAAATAAGGTATTTCCTTATCCTCTCATTTGTTGACAAGTTTCTAATAGGTTACAGAAGTACAGTTTAAATAATCAACAAGAAAATGCAACAAAATCTATCAAAGTACATAATGCTTGAACGGTTGCATTGGCTATTTCATTTTACCTAACCAGCAGTTGGACAGCTATTAGAGTAAGTAGGTAGGATTTCAGCTTATTTTAGTTTTCATTTTTCAGCTAGTTTGAAATATTTCATTAATGTTTGAAGCCAAGGAGAAAGTCCTAAAGATATTTAAGATCTAATCAGTTTGGTTTGAGAATTGCAATATGTTTTTGTTAGTTTCAGATCAGATTTTAGGTTGCAGAAAAAGGACTATATTCAGTTCAAGATTTTCAGCCACAGCAAATTCATGTTTGGGATTGGCCCAATGGATCAGGCTACTAGTCAATGGTGCTATTGACATCTTATAAGGAGATGCCATCCCCATGTGAAGCTGATGTTAGCAACCTATAAATATAGGATTCATAATTTTGACTTGACTGATGATAGTCGTGTAAATAAGTACAAACTTTGCTTTCTGCTAGGCGTTTTCCCATATTTTGTAAAAAATAAAAATAAATATATATATATATATATCAAAAAAAAAATCAAAAAGAGGGTAAAATTCCTAAAATAAAAATCAAAGTACTTAGAAAAAATGATGTACCCAAAAAGGAAAAAGATGAATAAAACATGAAAGTGTGCAAGTCTAAATGCCACTACTTTTTACCTTTTGCAGCTGATTATGGTAGAGTGTCAATAAATGCCATAATCCATGATGAGTTGAACTGCTTAATCTTGACTTGTCATGTTTCAATTTACTTGTTTTGGATAGAAAATAAAGAGTTGTCGAATAGTTTAATCCTGACAATTCAGTAGATAGATATAGAGTAAAAAGGAACCCAACAGTTTAATCTAGGTCCTTGGAGGAAATAAGTTAGAATTAGATAGTTTTATTGCTTTCAAAAAGAATAAATGTTTTGAAGGTTGCTAGCTCAAATGCACCTGATTAAAATAGAAGAAAAAATGTTAGAAGATATGACTGGGTAGGTAGAAGAAGGCGAGAAATCCATTGTAAATATTTTTCGCTAGGCTACAAATAACTAATTTCCCCTCCCCATAGCTATTTAACATTCTAGACTATCATTCAAAGAGGCTCAGGGCATTTCCCTGACTTCTGTTGGGACCGTACCCAAGGCTCAATGACCGACTAGTGGAAAGTGTTAAGTTTCTATATTAATCCCAGAAATCACATCATTTTCCATTCATGCATTCACTACCACGAAAAATCATAAGTAAAGACCCCATTTTTACTTAGTCGTGCTTAAAACCCTCATTTGATTAACTTCCTACATCTCATGAAGCATAAAACCCTCAAAATAGCATTTTATCCTAAGTTAAAGTGATGAAATTATTACAATGAAAGCTTGGTTTTAATCTTCACTTTTCTTGGTTATAATTGTATTTTTTTTAGTATTCACTTTCCCTTTTTATATTAACACCTAACTTATTTTATTAACTCCCTATAGAAAATCCTAGTCCTATTAATATAACTCATTTCTATTAATTATCCCAAAAAACCCATTATTATAAGCTTTTTATGTCAAAGTTATTATGCACATGTTTAAATTAAATCCCTAAGCTACCCCTTTGACATGAAAATTATCCATAAACAAATATCCCGACTCCCCTATAGTTATTTAGCCTAATTGGTTTGGAATAACTATATAATAAGATATAAAGGAAAGTTTCGGAATACGATGTATCAAATGAAAATTAAAAACCCTTTCCGATGCTTCATATATTGTTTCTAACCAAAGTTTGATTACATTAAGCCTTTGATTTACTCCCCCTTCATCTGCCCTCCACACAGCATAAACCTTAGGTATATATTTTCCACTTTACAACATGCATATTAAACCTTGGTTAAAATCCTATTAACTCCCCCCCATGCACTCCACTCCATATATATAAACTCCTTTTATATATAAAAATCCTCATTATCCAATCAAATAACCTAGCGCCCTCACGCTCATCCATCATCCTCCGATCATATTTATATACCTAATCTAACAGTCCACACTTAGCGAGATCAAACCCGACCCTATGCCCCACCATTCCCATCGCGCTGATTTATAACCGTTGATCTTTGTTATCGAATCAATGGCCCATCTTGAAGCCTGGTCCCACCTTGTTGTTCCCGCTACTTCGAAATCCAATCCTGACCGTTCGCATTAGTTAATCAGATCCGACGGTGTGCATTTCATATCGCGTGCTAAAATTGATTGGACGCATTTTGGGAAAATTTACGCGATAAAAGTTGTTTTGAGAAACCACTAACTGCTATGTGTCCAATTTTAATTGGATCGCGTTACAAAAGCCCAAAACTACTTACCATATTAAAGTAACGTGATACCGCCAAATGGTTTTAACATTCAAAATTCCAAATCCGCCTCCCTCCTTTGAATGAACTTATAAAAAAAATGCCAAATATGATGATGTTTATTAAGGTTAAAACTTTAATATATCATTGTTATATCTTTTAGTTGCATTCCCGACTGGTTAAACTCCCGCCCTGACTATTTTAAAAGATTTTCAAGCCTCTGTTGACCAATTTATAGCCCTGGAGCTAAACTTTACCATGATGACTACATCTGAAAGACCATTAAAGCTACCCTCTACAGTGTCAAAGATCCAGTTTAACCTGAAAATACCCTGTTGACATAAGAAAGTACACTGTTTCGGCCCCAACAAAATCAACATAAGTCAAAATTCGACCACAGAAGCTTCAGAAACCCTGTCAAAACATAAAAATACCTGCGAATTTAGGAGCTCTATGTTATTGAGCCAGTCTTTTAAAGGCCATTTTCCTCCGTTTCTAAGCTCCAAAGACCAAAATTCAAAGATTTAAAGGGTTGAAAATCTGAATATACCCTGGAAACTCCTTCTCTCAGTCAAATCCACTCAAAAAACCCTCATTTTCTGTTTTATCCCAGTTTACATCCTCTGAATAAACCTAATTGAGAAAAAATCCCAAAAGAAGCTATCCTTAGCCTAAATTTCTTAGTTACCCCTCTGTTTAAAGTAAAAAACTCCTGCAAACATTCTAACCTTGCAATAGTTACCCAAAATGCCTAAAAAAAATAGAGTTAAACCTCCACAGACAGATCTCATTCCACAGGTCTTTCAAAAGCCTTCAATCAACTCCCTGCAGACCTGGATTTCATTAACAAATTTTTTTTATTTTTGCAAGTTATCCTCAGAATATGGATTTGGGCCAACAGTTTCAATACTAGTTGACAAAATTGTTTGCTCCAAATTCTCAGATTTTAATTCAAAAGCTTCATTCAACAAACAATTTGTATACAAAGAAAGAATAAAATCAAGTCAGATAAATATCAGATTGATAAAATTTTCACAGTGAATGGTAAAAGTGAAATGAGAATTCATAGGGACAATTAAAGAGTATCAGTGGTTAAAGTGTATCAAGAAAAAGTCAAAGTGAAAGTTTAAACAAAGTAAAACAGCAGTCAAAGTAAAATAATAAAAATTAAAAACAGAGTCAGTAATGGTAAAAAGAGATTAAAATACTTTCACCAACAATGAATTTTATCCAAAGTGAAAGTAAAACAGTTAAAAGAACAAAAAAGGTGAAAAGATGAAAACATAACAAGAAGGAACATTTTTGCAGAAATATCATGTTTAAGTCATTGTTT
>JAXQQM020089200.1:0-35447 GCA_034641835.2 Pinus albicaulis
TGTTACAATATGATGCTGAGTGTTGTCCTTGATGGCAACCCACTTGATGAAGATGATGGCAACCCACTTGATGAAGTTGTCCCTGATGGAATATGTCTTGATGAACTTGTTAAATGATGTATATCTGATGTATCTACAATGAGTACAGAAGGTAATGATGGAAGGAATGTCAGTATGTGCTAGAACATGATGAAAAGAGTATGTCTCAAGGCATACGCGGATTTGTCTAGACAAAGTAGCGTATGCATGCGGAAAATAACGTGCCAAGTCGCATATGGTCAAAGTGCTCTAATTATGTAAAACAAGGGTAACAACCATGGTATTGACCCATTGTATTGAGCAATGATTCATACATGTGACCCGTCCGGGGAATACAATCGAAAGTAATGTGGTTTTGGCTCATGGTATTGATAAAGGGTAAACCTATATAAGAAGAAATTCATTGTGCAATTGTGTGCAAGAAGTCTGAGCTTGAATGAATACTTCTCTGTGAAGTATATCTAAATGGAAAGGGTTACAGTTGAATGAAATATCTGAATGTATGATGCACCAATGAAGAAATGATGAAGAAGGGAATCTAGATCTGGAATGTATTTGTATCTACTAGATTTGTTTATGGAATGATTAGATCTGAGATGAGGCGAACATCTGTCTGAAGTAAAGGGTAAAATCTGAGTGATCTATCTATTCTGAAGAATTTCAATGACCTAAATGTCTGAAGAACTATACGCTAGTTCGATGTAGAATAAGCGTGTATATACGCGGGTTACCTGAAGAGAAAGCACGTATGGGCAGTAAAATTAGCTCTGTAATATGTACAGAAGTATACGCGGGTTTGTATGGTCGAAGGTGTGTATATACGTAGGATCAGTGAAAGGAAAGCGCGTATGAAGATTAGGGTTTGCTGAAGTATGAAGTATCAAATGTCTGAGCTTTTCTGTTGTGTTACTGTTGTATGTTAATGATGTATTCTACAAATCTAGGTTGTCTGAATTGTTAAGTTTGAGCTTAAATGTGTGGAGTGGGTCCAGTCTGAAAATATGACGAAACGTGGCCTACAAGTTGTGTTCTAAAGGAAGCTTTGGATCCAGTGTGAAAATTGATGAAACGTGGTCCATAAAGGTGTTGAGGGTTGTAGCCTTTAGTCAGGGGGTTGTAGCTCCCTTCCAGGTGAGGCTGGTAAATGAAATCAGAGGGTTGTAGCTCCCTTCCAGGTGAGGCTGGTAAACGAGATCAGGGGGTCGTAGCTCCCTTCGAGGAGAGGCCCCGTGCCAAAAACGGAAGCGGGGGTCGTAGCTCCCTTCTAGGAGAGGTTGGTAAACGGCGCGGTGGTGCACAACGTGCGCGTGTGAGTACGCGCCATAAGTTGTAAGATGTTTTCTTTATAATAAATATTTAAGGCTGAGCAACGATAGCGGTGGGTTTCTCCCGACTTGGGTTTCCACCTAAAATCATGGTGTTCATGTGTGATGCTTATGTGTGATGGTTTATTCTGTTATTACTGCACATGCTTACTGTTATCTAATCATCAGAAGAAAGAATGTTGCATAGAACTAAGTAAAGAATTAATGGCATAATAAGATCTCTGTGTATACGCGAGTTTTATGAAGGATATCCGCGTGTATACGCGAGTCTGGTTCGGAAAAGTAGCGTATGGGTTTTGAATAAGAAAAAGTAAAAATATTTGAGTAAGTCCTAAATACTAATTCACCCCCCCCCCCTCTCAGTATTTTTCCCAACAATTGGTATCGGAGCAGGTCCTTCTGCAGAAGCTTGATGGCTTGAAGGAGATCCGTCGCAATGGGAAGTCATGAAGGGGTAATGTCTATAAGGCCACCTTTATTCAATGGAAATAATCTGTTATTCTGGAAGATACGAACAAAAGCATATCTGCAAAGTCTTGGTGCAGAAGTATGGGCAATCGTGGAAGGAGGTTATCAGTATCCGACAAGTATTCCTACTGATGCAGCAGAAAGGAAGAAATATGAAGTCAATGCCAAAGCCATCAATGTATTATTAGGAAGCATGTCTGGACCAGAATTTGCTAAAGTGATGCAGCTAAATTCAGAAAATATGGACAAAATCATTCGAACTACAAAAGGAGAATCTAGTTCTCAAGAAATGCAAGATTCAAAAGGATGTCAAAAGAAAACACGAGTGATGAAAGAAAGCAAGATGACAACAATCATGAATTCTCAAAGGAAATAATTCAAATAATGTTGAATGCTTTAATTTTCATAACTATGTGCATGTTGCAGCAAATTGCAGAAGCAGAATGTTTCAGTCATATACAAACAGATTCTACTCAGAAAGGTACTCTGGTTTCTTCAAAGGATATTGTTTTTCATGTAACAAGTATGGTCATAAAGCAGCTGATTGCAATAGAAGGAAGAATAGAACAACACATTATGATCCTTATGCTTATTTTTCTGGTCACATAAGATGTTATGCTTGTAACAAGTATGGACATGTAGAAAAGGAATGCAGTATGAACAGATCTGAGAAATTGGAGAATTTCCAACACACAACAAGAAACTTCAAGCAAAGCTGGAAAAAGAAGGAAGACCGGTCAGAAACGTAGGGAATACTGACCCTACAGCAGTCATCTGCTTCTAAAGCTTACTTCTTTGAATGACTGTAGGAGTGATGTGAGATACATTATAAGGATTAGTAATGTATCATCACAGGGGGAGCAATGTATGATGATTCTCATGGTTAGTTTGGTTATTCGGGTTATGTTTATTTCTGACAAAGCATCTGATGTGAAGAAGACAGGTACAGATGGTACAACTTCAGGGGGAGATGAAGGAATGTGAAATTTTCTATATTTCACTTTCCATACGCGGGTTATATGAACTAAAGCCGCGTATACATGCGAGTTCCAGTAAAGACAGTCGCGTATGCACTTATGATAAGAAAATTTGTATGACAGCTGAAGATCAGGAGCACAGGTTCAGGGGGAGCATCAGTCTGACTATTAATGATTGTATTATTGGCACTATATCTATTTATTTCTCAGTTCTTAATGATGATGACATGTTACATGGTTTCTTATGATGAGATTGTGGATGAGCCCTGTTTGCTTTTTGCTGAAGAATATTCTTTGTTTTCACACATGGATAAGATGGAAGTCTTGTGATTCAGAGATAAGGATAAATCATGCAGATTTGTTGCTGGTTGAGACCTCTTTTAATTCCTTACACATGCTACATCATAATCATAATAAATCTTGAATATCTTGGTGATATCAGATCACATGGATGATTGCTTGACATGTATTGTCTATTGTAGAAGTTGTTCTGGTATGATAATTCCTCTTGGGAAGAATATGTTGATGCTGCAAAGATTCTGAAGGCTTGGTTACTAATATACTTATGCTACAACCATTGGATGACACTTGAAGACACTACTACATTGTACTATCTATCTTCTCTCAGATATTCCAGGGAAGCATTCAATTATCTCAGAAAGAAGCTGAAACATGTCTCTACCTCATATCAGATCTGGTTAAAATGTAGAAGATGGATTTGGATACGTGGATTTCCTGAAACACAGTCGCGTATATACGCGAGTTCATACACATAAAATCACGTATGTGTGGTTGCTGACAATTCTTCTGGGTCAGAATTTCTTCAGCACAAGCTATGGTGCTGTTTGGTATCTCTGATGCTATTTGGAGTCTCTGGTGGTATTTCGGCTCTTATATTTCTGTTTCATTATCTGATTTTGGGTGAAGATGCCTTGATGATTTGCTGTTGAAAGTGATCAGGATGCACAAGAAAAGGGGGAGCTTTGGTCACATGGAAAGGATGCATTGGATGCACATATTCAGGGGGAGCATTAGCTTTGCTGAATATAATGCATTGTTGGCATTATGATGATTCTGAAATATGATCTCTCTCTTGAGGTCTTTCTGGTATTGGTCATAAAAAGTCATACTTGTAATTTGATAAAAAGGTCTTGTTGAGACCCATGATGTAAAATTGTAATATTCAATCATGTAAGGACTTGTCAAAATTTGTAAACCCACTTGGTTGGGTAGCTGAGTCAAATTTGTAAACCCACTTGGTTGGGTAGTTGAGGTTAGATGTGTAAACCCACTTGGTTGGGTATTTGAGTCTCATATGTAAATCCACTTGGATGGATCTTTGATGTAAGTATGAGTCATTGGTGATAGGAAGGTCATAGAGTCATGTACTTCATTGAAAAATATGTTTTTAGGTTCAACATGAACTCAGGGGGAGCATGGTCACTTCAGTGTACATCAGATCTGCAAAGCGCTTCCTTCTATAAGAGGAGAAAAACCTTGTGTTGGTTTTGGTCCGCCCTTTGCCCTTGATGTCAAAGGGGGAGAGTGACATGGTGTTTGAATAAAGAGAAAGAATGGTGTGACATGGTGTCATTGTATTCTTAATGTATCTATATGTTGTGGTGATCAAACACCATCGTGGTTGCCATCAAGTCCAAAGGGGGAGATTGTTGGCAATATGAGGCTGAGTGTTGTCCTTGATGGCAACCCACTTGATGAAGATGATAGCAACCTACTTGATGAAGTTGTCCCTGATGGAATATGTCTTGATGAACTTGTTAAATGATGTAAATCTGATGTATATACAATGAGTACAGAAGGTAATGATGGAAGGAATGTCATTATGTGCTAGAACATGATGAAAAGAGTATGTCTCAAGGTATACGCAGATTTGTCTAGACAAAGTAGCGTATACACGCGGGAAATAACGTGCCAAGTCGCGTATGGGAAAAAGTGCTCTAAATATGTAAAACTAGGGGTAACCACCATGGTATTGACCCATTGTATTGAGTAATGATTCGTCTATGTGACCCCGTCCAGGAATACCATCGAAAGTAATGTGGTTTTTGCTCATGGTATTGATAAAAGGGTAAACCTATATAAGGAGAAGAAATTCATTGTGCAGATGTGTGCAAGAAGTCTGAGCTTGAATGAATACTTCTCTTTGAAGCATATCTAAATGGAAAGGGTTACAGTTGAATGAAAGATCTGAATGTATGATGCACCAATGAAGAAATGATGAAGAAGGGAATCTAGATCTAGAATGTATTTGTATCTGCTAGATCTGTTTATGGAATGATTAGATCTGAGATGAGGCGAACATCTGTCTGAAGTAAAGGGTAAAATCTGAGTGATGTATCTGTTCTGAAGAATTGCAATGACCTAAATGTTTGAAGAACTATACGCTAGTTCGCCGCAGAGTAAGCGCGTATATATGCGGGTTTGCTGAAGAGAAAGCGCGTATGGGAAGTAAAATTAGCTTTGTAATTTGTACAGAAGTATACGCGGGTTTGTATGGTCGAAGGCACGTATATACGCAGGATCAGTGAAAGGAAAGCGCGTATGAAGATTAGGGTTTGCTAAAGTATGAAGTATCAAATTTCTGATCTGTTCTGCTGTGTTACTGCTATCTGTTGATGATGTATGATTGAGCTCAAATGTATGGAGTGGGTCCAGTCTGAAAAATATGATGAAACGTGGCCTGCAAGTTGTGTTCTAAAGGAAGCTTTGGATCCAGTGTGAAAATTGATGAAACGTGGTCCATGGTGGTGCTGAGGGTTGTAGCCTTCAGTCAGGGGGTTGTAGCTCCCTTCCAGGTGAGGCTGGTAAACGAGATCAGGGGGTCGTAGCTCCCTTCCAGGAGAGGCTGGTAAACGAGAGCAAGGGGTCGTAGCTCCCTTCCAGGAGAGGCTGGTAAACGAGCGCAGGTGGGTGCCTGCGTGCTGGTATGAGTCTGCACCAGCACATAGTTGTAAGATGTTTTCTTTATAATAAAATATTGAAGGCTGAGACAATGGCAGCGGTGGTTTTCTCCCGACTTGGGTTTCCACCTAAAATCCTGGTGTTCATGTGTGATGCTTATGTGTGATTATTTACTCTGTTATTACTGCACATGTCTGTTGCTATATAAACATCTGATGAATGAATAAATGCAAGGATCTAAGTAATGAATTAATAGCATCTCTGCATATACGCGAGTTTTGTGAAGGGTATCTACGTATATACGTGAGTCTGATAAAGTAAAGTAGCGTATGGGTTTTATAGCATGAAAAAATAAAAATATTTGAGTATGCCTTAAATACTGGTTCACCCCCCCCCCCCTCTCAGTGTTTTTCCCAACATAAAGAGCATGGAGGGCCATTTGTCTGGTAACTTTTTATGAGAGAAACATATGTAACTTTTCTTTTTATATTAATAAATTCCCTGAAGTGGCCACGTTGGCTCAGGGTGTGGATTGTTTCCCTCTTTGAGGGTTTTAACCACGTGATTATACTGGTGTACTGATTTGTGATCTGTTTGTGAGCGGTGACCTTTGGTTCTTGATCTAAGGAACTTACCCTGTAAATTCCTACACTAGTTGTAGTAATGTAGGAGTATACAGAAGATTAGGAAGTTCTAGTTGTTCCATGGTTTGTTTGCTCATGATTTTTATTGCTGGTCCTAAATCAATCAATATATTTGGAATTTCAACACCATTGATATGTGTTTTTACAACTGGACTTCCTAGATCTAAATATTTTTGTATAGCAAATTTTCCCATCATTATGTCTGTAATTTTTCCTACTAGCTGAATTCTTTTTATTTCTTTTGTTTTTCTTCCTGGTTTCTTCATGCTCAACTATTTTATTGTTTTGGCTAGAATTGGAATCTCTTTAATGGCCTATAACAAAGGGATTTGATGCAGACATTTTTCAATTCATCTAGGAAATCATAATTGGGCAACATAATATGATTTTCTACCCCTTTATCAACTTGTAATATTTCAGGAAAAGGAGGTTTGGAAGTAAGTATTGATGGTTTCTCTATGATAGGAGTTGATTCTATTGGTTCTTTTTGTTTTTCATTTTCACAATTATGGTTTTGAAGAGATGTTCCTTCCTCAAAAAGTTTATTTGGCTATAGAGAATCTTCCTCAAAATTATATTGTTCTTGAATAATTACAAAAGGCTTTTTCTTTTCTAATATCCTACCAGATCTAAGTTGGACATCGTTGAGATCTAGAGGGGTAATCATGTAGGTTGGAAATTTTTGTCCTTCTATCATATAAGTATTTTGATGATTTTTATTATTGGGGTTTGGTAATGGTTGGGCAGGTATTTGATTTGGTATTTGTGGAAATGGTAATGAAAGTTGTGGATTTTGATTTTGGAGTTAGGGTTGTTGATTTTTTTGAGAATTTTTTGGGGAGGATAGTTTGGATATGATGGAGGATATTGATAGTATTGAGTGAATCTTCCATAGGGATTTTGTATTCCTTGTGCCCAATATTGAGATTGAGATTGAGATTGAGGCCAAGGTTGTTGCCAAGAATTCCAATTATTTTGTGGGGGCTGAGTATACATTTGATTGTTAAAGCCTTGAGTTTGTGGCCCCTGCCATGGTCTTCTAAAGACAAAGCAAAGAGATTTTTTAGGATTTGAAGTTTTTTCTTCTTGAAAAACAACCTTAAGTCCTGGAATTGAAGGGAAAATCTTAGTTTCATGACTTTCTGAACAAATCATACAGGTCTCTATGAATTTTGCATCAAGAGGATATTCTCTTAAAGCATGCTTCTTTATGCATTTAGGACAGAAAATAGCTAAAGCATCAGTCTCAGCTTTCTTCTTGTTTTGTAATTTAAGGGTGTCTATCTATTCACTAAGACTCCCTAAAATATTTGTTTTAAATTCATCAAGCATGTTTCCAATTTCTGCCCTACTTATTGTTCCAGTTGCAGATTTATGGACTTTTCCCAGTTTTTGCTTTTCCCCTTGAGAGATGAATACATAATTCACCAATGTGAGATAATGGGAGTTGGCAGATATCCCCCTTTCCCATCATATCGAGGATTTCTATCCATTCATCTCTAATGGATTTTAATAAAAGAGATTTTAAAGTATCTTGATCTAAATTATCCATTTTTTCTCTTTTTATGTTATAATTCAACCTTTCAATTAAATCCTCCAAATTCTCATCCTCTTTTTTCATCATTTTAACTACTTCATCCTTGATTGATGGGTATGCAATAATCCAAATACCTTTCTAAAAATTCTTGCTTCATTTTATTCCTTGTTCTGATAGACTGAGTGATTAAACCCATGAACCATTTTAAAGCTACTCCTTTCAATGTTGAAGGAAATAACTTAAGTTTTTGAGAGTCTTGTAACTAATCATAAGTTCTACACAAGACTTCAAATTCAAACAAAAAGGTTTCAGGATCTTCACTTTTTAATCCATGAAAATTTGGATGACAAAAGGTGAGATATTTTCCATTGTGGCTTTTGTCTCTCCATCAACTACAGGGAATCCAAAATAACTATCAATTTCCCTATTTCTTCTGCCTCCTCCTGCATTTCCTCTACCTCTTCCTCTTCCTCCTCCAAATATTACATTTTCTCCATTTAGAATTTATCCTTCTCTTTTTCCTCCTTCTCCTCTTCCTGCCATTATAGATTCTTCAGAGCTAATATATGATTCAACCTGCAAGGTTAACTGCTCTTTCTCTGGTTCTTCTATCAATGGTATGTTGAAGAAAGGTTCTTCCTCTTCCTCTCCACTAGGAATTTATAACTCTTCAACTAAAATATGTTCCCATGTAGAGGTGAAAAAGGTTACTTATTCTATTGGAGATCTAATATCTTCTTCCTCTAAGACTGCCTCAGTGGATGAAGTAGGAGATCCTCCTAATTGGATTTATGAGCTTAGGACTTCAAGAAGTCTATGTCTAGTGAAGTATGGAATATGAATTTGAGATGGAGGTGTATCACTACGTGGTCTTGGTGGAGTGAGTGGTGTTGTAGGAGTTAAACTCCTGCCTCTAGCTATGAATATACTTTCTCTATGCATATCATTTTTTTTAGATGTAAGAAATAAGGCTATCTAATTACACTTCCCCGGCAACGGTGCCAAAATGTTTAGTCAATTTAATGTCTTAAATTTCTTACATAAATTATCAACCGAGGTTTGTAAATTGATGAAGTGTGGTGCACTATAAGCGCTTAGTTAACCTTCTTCTTACTTCGTTGTAAGTATTTTTATGTTGTTTTAGGGGTTTTGTTCTTTATATCTAATAGTGTTAATCTAAAACTATGAGAGAAATCAAATGAATCTTAATGGATTTTAAGAAGGAAGAAAAGTAAATGTTCCTAAGTTAAACTAATTTGCATAAAAATGAATCAAAGACTATTGGCTGGTTAGAATATGATCTGAAAAAGAGAGTATCTATTCTAATGACTTCTAATTTAACATTATTCCTATTCCATGGATATAAATCTTATCACTGAAATTGAAATTGCAATGTTATTCTAAGTGAAAGCAGAAAAAGAAAAAAACTAATGTATGTTTAGTTACTTCAGCATTCAATATGAAGTGTCACCTTCTTGAGATGATGTTTAAGTAATCAATTATACCTTAGTTTCTAATGTTCTATAAAAACAAGTAAAGTGTTCAAAGGAAAACTCAATAATTTCATGAATTAAATATTCAATCATTCAGTCTAGAATTATGATAAAATCAACTTATTGGAATGACCTTTAAGAACATCAGTGATGCAATTAAATGAGGATCTAAAAGAAAATGTGAAAGCATGCAAAATTAAAGCTCAACTTATTGTAAACAAATAATGTATATTTGATTACTTCAGCATTCAATATGAAGCATTATCCTCTTGAAATGATGTGTAAGCAACCAATTATATCTTAGTTTCTAATGTCCTAGAAAAGCAAGTAAAGTATGCAGAGGAAAACTCAATAACTACATGAATTAGATATTCAATCATTTAGTTTATAATTTTGATAAAATCATCTTCTTGAAATGACTTTCAAGAACATCCAACTATGCAATTAATTGATAGTTTTAATCTAAGAAAGTAAATAACAAAACAGTAAAGGAAACTAGATAACTATGAACTCTATCACTTCAAACTTAATTCAATTTGAAAATAGATAGATCTATTCTCACGAAATGTTTTTAGAAGATCAATGATTACACAGTTATTCTATTGATGCTAGGAAGACATTCATGATCTAATTCTATGTTACTGATCAAAACTGTAATGTAACATTAATCTATTCAGAAAACAGAATTGACAAAAATAGAGTAAGGAATTTAAACTAGGACAAGGAACGAAAAACCTCCTCCTGTGCAAGGGCCCTCTGCAAAAGATTCGATTGAGATCCTAGCTAGTTATATACACACTTAAGCAATCACTGGTACCATAAACATGATCCTTGTATTATAATAGAACGGAGTCTTAAAACAATACACAATGTTTCAACAAAAACTTACTTTATCTCGGTTATGTACAATCGGTATTTAAATCAAACAAACATAACTGTTATGAGCTAATTCTACCTACATGTGGATAATCTTAACCGACTTATAGAATTGGACTTTGATTGTTTAACTCTTGATTTGCTACGATAGAGAAAATAAAGAGTCCTTCTGTTCTTGACTTACGTCCTTTGATCGAACTTTGACCATGATCTCAAGCAATTTTTTCTATCAATCTCGATCAAGTAGATAGGAAGAAATCCATGTGTAGATTATTCTATAAATTCCCATGTGGTGCATTTCTCCATTTGATCCTTGGAACCTGTCAGACCATGAAATTAGCTGCACAACCCATGATTAGTTGTAGAATAGGCTGCGTTCTGTAGTCGAATTACAAAAATCCATTCAAATAGTAAGAACATCAGAATATAACATGGAAATAATTTAAATGAATTCCTTGAGACAAAACGTGACATTTATCATTGATTGGGGTATATGAACTTATGAGAAAGTAAGGGAAAAAGGTGAGAAAGGCTGTCAGAGAGAGGATAATTCTGAGGTTCAACACGAACTTCATGTTGGATGTTATCCTTTAAAATCCCTATGAAGACATCAATCTTGTGTTCCTCTAGAATATCAGTTACCCTTATATTCAATTTTTGGAAGTCCTCAATGTGCTCCACCACTGAACCCTTTTTTTTGAGATTTATAAATTGGCTAAAAAAGGTGTTTCTCTTTGTATCCTCATAATGTGTTATCATTTCCTCCGTAAAAATTGACCAAGTGACAATTTTTTTACTGGAGCAAAGCCATCGATACCATACAAATGTATTTTATTCTAAATGTAAAGTTGCTATGCATACCTTTTGTGTGTTTTTCACATTATTGAGATCAAAACATTGCTCCATCTATAGTATCCATGTTACGGGATCCTTTCCATCAAACTTCCTCATATCCTTCTTTGGAATATGGTCGTTCTTCAATCCAACATTAGATTTTATGAAATCACGATTAACATTTATTTTGTTCTCATCATGAGTTTCCTCTACTATATTTCCGCCATTCAGAATCATTTCTTGTATTAACCTTGTCATCAAACCTTCCATGTATGATTTAGATCATTCTTCATGTATTCCATGTTGTCTTTCATTTTTTCATCGATCTTAGCTTCCATGTCATCCATCTTAGCTTCCATGTCAGCTTCCATGCCATCTGTCTTAGCTTCCATGCAATTCTTCAAACCTTCCATTCCTTTCTTCAAAACATCCATCTTAGCTTCCATGCCTTTCTTCAAAACTTCCATTTCATTTTTTGTTGCTCTTTGTGAGAGCAAAATTTGGTGCACTTGCTCTTGTAATTTTGATATGTCATGTTGTGCTTCTTCCTCTTCATGAATCATAATAGAGCCTTATGAAGGCCTAAGTGGTGTTAAATTATTTTTAGGTGGAATTTGAGAACCAAATACTGATATCTATGCTCCAATATGCCCTTGGAATCACTTCAAACTGATTTTTCACACAAGACTTATGCAATTCGAAAAACAATACACACCTTTTTCTTGCTTTTGAAGAGCTCGATATTGAAACTGAATTATCTTTGTGATTTAGGATCTTCAATATCTGAAATTCGGCCCTATAGTAGCCCTCTGAATATTCTTTCAAATGCCATAGGTCTGACCTGATTTGGATTCTTCAAGGAAAGGTTGTGCCCAATCTCCCACAATGACCTAATAATGGACTAGTTCAGTAAAGCGAACTTGTACGGCGTGCCACAAGTCACTTTTTCCTCCTTCAGCTCTGAAATTTATATACAGGAAACTATAGTCTGTATAATTGCGGTCACTTTTTACAGAATTCCAATCTGATGCTTAGAGAGAGATTTATGACGATTTGCCCACAGCCACCTCTTTGAGATGAAATTCGGGAGCCTGGAAAAACCCTATTTTCCACAGATAATATCTCTGAAAATATTGCGAACCAAGATCTAAAATTTTTACACAACGTTCCTCGGGATTTCAGCTTCTCTCTGTATATATTTCAGCTTTTGAACCTTTGTATAAAAAAAGTTAGAGAAAAAATTCCATGATGACTTGTTTTAGGTGAAATTCATGAGCCTGAAAAAACCCTAACTTCCAGAGATCATATCTCTGAAAATATTGCGAGCCAAGATCTAAAATTTTTAAAAGTTGTTCCTCAGGATTTCTTCTTCGCTCTGTACAAATTTCATCTTTTGAAACTTCGTAGAAAAAATGTTGTAACGAAAATTCCACGATGACCTGTTTGGAGAAGCAAAACCTTAGAAACCAAAGCTCTGATACCAAATGCTATGAAACCAACTCCAAAAATGGAAGAAAAGAGAGATCAACGCCTTAGAAATAAGCCACTTTCAGGGGGAAACCTCCTTTACATTACATAAATGAACAATTCTTGGATGATACAAATGACAAAACCTCCTTTTATTTATAGGAGTCCATGGAGTCACAATATAATCCTAGCCAACCTAATAATAATAATGTAAGGGCACAATAATAAAAATATTGGGGTTACAGGGGTACAATAATAACAATAAGGGGTTTATACTAACAACAATAAGGGACTATACTAGTAATATAGGGACCTAACAGAAGACGAATTGAATCGTCGACCCAAGAGTTAGAAGAGCACCACAAGTGTTATGCCATGACATGGGTTTGAGGATCCTCCCCAGACTTGCCTTCAAATTTAGGACAATCTCCAGGGATTTTGGTTGGAACTGGCGGCCAATGCAACTGATGTGGGATGGGATCATTTATAAGCTTTGACACATCTAGCAGTTCCAATGTAACCAAAAATGGCAGGGGAGGATGATGATGAGAAAAAGGTCGAGGGTTCCAACCGGGTTGATACAGATTCTGCCTCCAATAGGGTGGATTTTATCTCGGATACACATATTTCCCCCAATGTTGGTAAGGATCTTGTTGTAGCTACTACTGAACATAGGGACCTTGTTGTGGCTATTGATAAATCGCTTGTTGTATTTGAGGTTGTGGACCTTGCTAGATATAGGTTCCAGGGTGAAGTCCTTGTTGAACATGAGGTCTAGCCTGTGGTCCTTGTTGAACATGGGGTCCAACCTGTGGTCTTAATTGGGCCTGTTGGTACTAAAGAATCTGCTGATATTGGCACCAAACTGAGGCCTAGGTTGGGGTTACTAGTACTAACCATGAGGAAGTGACTGGTACTGAGTACTAGGTTGACCTGAAGGGAGATTCAGACCAGTTTGGGTGTAAGGACCAAACTGATGGTTAGTCGCAATAGCACCTACAGGAAGCTAGGGCTATTTGACATACTTCTTAGAGGTGCTTGATCGAGGAACATATTGATATTGTACATTTGGTTGTTGAACATACTGATAATGGATGCTAGGTTGCTAAACATACTAATATGGTATGTTTGGTTGCTGAAGAGGATGTTGAACCTAAGAATATTGAGTGTGGGGTTGGTGAAAGACTAATGTGGCTGAAGTAGGTTTACCACTCAAAGGAATGGCACCTATGACAGTGTTCATTGGCTGTGAAGACCATGTCCCACTTAGACTAGCATTAGGTTGTCCCGCCCCAGGAATGGATCTAGAGTTCAGTGGTCCCCCACCCAAGAGGGGAGGTACATAAAGAGGATTAGAATGCCTCCTAGGCATGGATGAAACCGTATATTTTCCACTCAATGGTGAAACCACAGTAATCGTAGATGGCGAGAAGGCGGTATAGGATCCTATATAAATAGTCATTTGAGTAATAATGATTGTAGGTCGAACAACAGGTTGAGATGTGGAAGCCACATTCAAAATGAATGGGTTGGAAAACGGGGGAAAACCCATTGAACAAACGGGATCCAGAAATAAATATGTGGCGTCAGAAGCTCCTGAAATAACATTCCCCAAAGAGGTATACCCTTGTGGAAGTGGAGATGTAACTTGAATAAAGGATATCAGCTACACTGCCTGAATCGTGAGGTGTGGAGCTGAAAAAATTTCCTTCATAGGGAAATACAGATGAGGAAGCTTCTTGGATATAGGTGTCAGTGGTTTCCTGTAGAGTACTCTGAGGAGAACTCATGAATGGGACATCATCAGCATTAGGTGTCATTTCTTCAGGAAATAACTAATGGACAATAAAGCGAGATGAAACTGGAGAAGCAGGAAGGGGAACTCCTGGTTGATCAAAAGGACTTTAAGCATGTTGAGGTGAGACCACAATCAGATCAAAGAGAATATTTTCAGGAAAGACCGTAAACTATACAGATGGTTCGGGGCTTTCAGGCTCAAAGTCTTCCAATGTCATCCAAGGGGAATCATTAGGCGGTGGTCGAGATGAAATGGGTTGTACACTTATGAAAATCTCAAGTTCGACACCTTGAGCTTCAAGGGGTCCAACAGGAAACTGGGGGTCCTCAGGAGGAGGTTCTTGAGATCCTTCAGAGGGGGGACGAGGTCAATCCAATGATTCAGCCACGATGACCTTTCAATACAAGATCAAAGAAGGAGGAGGTGAAAATATCAAAAATTCACAATTTACCAAGCAATGATGAGGTTG
The DNA here is from genome assembly GCA_034641835.2 of Pinus albicaulis. NCBI lineage: Eukaryota > Viridiplantae > Streptophyta > Pinopsida > Pinales > Pinaceae > Pinus > Pinus albicaulis. The sequence continues at coordinate 14,850 of JAXQQM020089200.1, forward strand.
GAGAACTATACAGGTAAGATGTTTTCATGGGTAGTTAATTTTAGAATTAACAAAAAATAAACCAAAAATGGTATACTAGGCATACATTTTTACCAAGTATTCATGAACTGTAATATACACCTTGGTGATAAATGATAGAAAAATGACTAACGACTTAATTTACTACAGTCGATCTCCCTGAACATTGTGTTTAATGTATCACGTTTACAAGGCGGCCAATTTGGTTACCTATGGTAGGCTTTCAACCTAATGGTGTCTGCACAAATATACGCGACGGTACGCGGGAGTCCAGTCCATAGTAGTGTTGTCTAATGCATAATCGTTCGATGAGAGTGCCCCAAATATACTTATCATACATCAATATACTTCCATATGTGGGACACGATATCACCCTCGAGTTGTAATGCAAACCGTTAGCGACAACTCCTACGTTATATGACGCTGGAACACGTCTCTAGCCTAGTCCTCTAAAATTGGGTATATGTTAATGTTGATTGTTAGGACCTCACTATGTATCATTTTTACTATATATTTGACACCACCTTACCTTTTATAACCATGTTTAAAAAGGATTCCATCATCATTTTCATTTACTTTATCCCAAGGTATATAAAATCCTCTTCTTTATTATATGTTTAATCTGTTTACATATAATTCCATATTACTCTTATATTTTATCATTTATCGAAGTAGATTGTTGCTAACATAAGTCTAAAAGATCGCAGATAAGTTATATGTTGTGCTGGAACAATTGGCCGTTGCTGAAACAGTCAAACTTCGTTGCTGAAACAGTCGACTTCGTTGCTGAAACAGTCGACTCCGTTGCTGAAACAGCCAGCAGACACGCAAATTCCGCCACTATTCGTAATTTGCGATTCTGGAAGAGCATTTTGTGGAACAATGGCAACAACATGAAGACGTGGTTACACAGATTATTCTGAAGATAATACTCTTTTGGTATCTGTTGTAACAATATCTTTTTATGGAAGAACAGAATAGCCTGTTTTAAGAAAGAAGAACAGATTCGGGATAAACGTAGATTGCTCTCATGTAATTGTAAGAGATGTCTCCTCTTTAAAAAGAGGAGACATCATCATTAGAGGGGAGTTCGAGTTTGAAAGCTACAGGAGAACATTGTGTTTGAGATAACTGGAGCTAGACTCCATTTGTAATGTATCATTTCTTTTGACAGATGAATAAAACTTCCTTTTGAGCGCTCCAATTTAATTCTTTCCCTGGGGAATCTTGTGAGAGGGAAAGGGCCCGCCTTCCTCACAATATTCACCCTATTGTCCCTGTAGTTTGTTTAATTTCTTTATGCTATTCGCACTTTACTTTAATTCTGTTTGCTGAACACCAGTTACACAGTTCTGTAGTTTATTGAGTATTATGTTTCCTTAACGTTGCATGTGTTTAGTACATTCATTCTTAAGAATTTGAGAGATCTATTTATGTTATTTGTTTGAATGTATGATGCTGGGAAGCAGGTGCTGAAGGTTCCTGTACAAAGGAATAGGGTCCTGTTTCCATTGATTGCCTTTCTTTTCCTGCAGTGTGATTAGAAACAGGAGACAGGTGCTGAAGGTTCCTGTTCATGGGAATAGGGTCATGTTCTCTTGAGTTACCTTTTCTACAGAGTGATTAGTGTCAGGCAGCAGGTGCTGAAGTTCCTAATTAAAGGAATAGGGTCCTGTTCCTGTTATGGTTGATTGGTTTCCTTTCCTGCAGATTGATTTCCCTTTATTTGGATTCTAAACTGCAATATAGGAATTACTTCTGCTATAACATAAGTGACTTCAGCTTTGATTAAACAGAGTGTGAATAATTAGATTTGTATGATTGATAATTGTGTGGCTTTCTACTACAACATTGTTTTTGCTTTTGAAATTGAGCATATCCAGTGCGTGATTGTCTTTGGAATAAACAGACTTCCTCGGGTTGACAATTTATGTGGAGCTTGAATTGTGAAAACAATTAAAGCGACCAACATTGATCTTGAGTTAAGTTTCAGTTTTTGGCTCAAAATCGATGTCACTTGAATCCTATGATACAGGCTAAATGCAAAAAGAAAATCTTTCCATTTCAATGAAGTCTAAACTATTCAGGGAAGAGATGCAAACACAAGTGCAATCAATGTAGCTAACAATGATTCCCTCCCCCCAAACTAGTTCAAAACTATGAAATGCAATTCTTTCCTATCAAATTCACTTTTCCCAAAAATGCAACTTATTGAAAAAATTAAAACATTTATCTTTCCCATTAAGATGCATAAAATAATACTCTTTTTTTTAGTTCTTAATTTGAAATGCAATCAAAAGTAAAATGAACGAAATAAGTGAATAAATGCAAAACCAACACTTTTTAATTTTATTTCAATTGAATGGAAATCAAAATCGCTTTAAAAACACATGAACAAAATGCTTTTCTCTCCCTTTTTCAAAGCAATAAAGACAAGACAAATCAAAAAATAAAATGAAAATCACTGTTAGTTTCCTTTTGAATTTGGAAAAGATGCACACTCTTCTAGACTCATGAATAAAACAATTTGTGATCCTATGTTTGACACTAAGTTGAAGGTAAGATCAAAAATGTAGCGATGACCAGTGCATACGAAAAACTACTTCAAACCAAGTGAGAAGAAATGTCGCAAAATGTGTTTGAAGTGGTCAGAAATCTCCCAACTCACAACCAAGTCAAAGAGATGAAAAAACTCGTTCAAAAAGTTCAAACAAGTCAAACACTCAAGCAAGAGGTCATTGAGACTCTACAAACATTCTTCAAGATCTAACACGCTGGAAAAACAAGGGGAAACCCTAAATTTTTCTAGGTCTGAGATCAATGCTTCTATGATAAGCAGAAGGGTCTTGAAAGAAAAAGCAACGTAGCTGTACTATATATAACGGCACTGGAAGTGCTACTGTGAAAACAAAAAACATGTTGGTCGCTAAAAACAAGGAAAAAACAAAGGATTTTAACACCAAAACTAGACCTGACAGAGTGAAATAACTATCAAACCCTATGGAAACTAATAGTGACCTAAGAAAGCTTAGATTTCAGTGATCGATCAAACTAATCCAAGATCATTCTGGGGAAGGAAGACTAAGAGGCTAAGCTCCCTAGTGGAGTCACCAATTCTGTTGTCAAGATAAATACCCTCTGCAGACAGAGGCAATCTCCTTAGCACTAGAGTGGGTCTAGAAACTTGAGATACTTTCTAATGAAAATATCTCTTAGATAATATTCAAAATGCGACAAGAAAAGAGATAGAATTACCTTTTTCGTAATGCTATGTTCAAACCCGTTGATGATGACCTTGATCAATGATCCTTTTAGGCTCACTCCTTGCTACTGGTGGCGCACAAATACCTGTGGATGATCAAGAGGAAAAAACAAACATAATCCAATACATAATAATAATTAAACATTAGCCATCTAGAAAATCAAGGAGTACCAAAATATTTGCATAAAAGATTAGACAAATATAGAAAGAAAACATACAATGTTTTATTAATGAATGTAAAAGGGAGAGCTTACAACCAAGGCCTTGATGTTGGAGGCCTCCCTTTGGTGAAAATCTAAGTCCTTCACCAAAGCTCTAAAGAATTCCTTCTCCCAAACGACTTAGGCATTATCACAATGCAAGAATGTAAAGGGAATGAGAGTCCAGACTAGCCCAACAATGACCAACCAGTAGTGAAAGGACAGAGACCAATTTATAGGAAGGGAGAAGAGGTTGGGAGCCCATGAAAGGAGGAGGAAGGTCAACTTTATAAGGGATAAAACCCCATGGACGAGATAAAAGCTCTAAAATCAGAGAGCTCGACTCTATCACCACCGTTTAACAACCAACTCACCACCTTGGAACTTCTAGAGGTCAAAGCTCTCCTCCATTTGAGGAACACTACTAGAAATGGACCAGCATGGTTTTCCAAGAAATAAGGGCACTGACAGCACTAAGCCATAGCTGTCAATCTTAAATCAATGTGATCATGAAACTAGGAAACATGTTGACCCATAAAACAAGGGTTTTAACCAAGTTCCTTGAGTAATCTTCCAAGGCATTTTTCTTTGAGTCTTCAGGGGATGTCTTTAAATATTTCTTCATGGTGGAAATATTTCATAGGGTCTGTCACAGGGCACTTCAGGATCAGGGATAGGAAGTGAGCATGGTGACAAATTACTGTGTAACACAAGGCATGCCAACACATGCTAAGAGAGTGTTATGCTATGCTAGGGTTTTCCAACCCATGCTTAGGTGTCCTAGTCATGGAAATTGTTTTAGGTACAAAGATTTTCTAAGACATGCGAGGTGCCAAAGAATGTTAGTGTGTGCAAAATCATGTTAAGATGTTCCAAGAGTGTTGAGGAGTGTTAGATCTCTTGAACAACTTTGTGCAAGTAGTTATGACCCATGTTACAAATAAGTCAATCTGTGTTATAAATTCACATTCTAGTTAGATTCTATGCAACCTAATGAAGCAAACAAGAAGACAAGTTATTTTAGTTCAAGCACAATTCAAACACTAGGAATATTTATGCTCAACTTATCCACTGTTGAATCATATAAAACATTTCTAAAAATTACATTGATATGGAAGTAAAAAGTTTCTCCACGATAATGTTGGTCTAGAAAATGTGTTTCCCCCTAGAAAACACTCATTGAATTGGACAATTCTTATGTTAAAGAATTTTTGTGTTCTCAAGAACACGAAAATTATTGTTTTGGAATTGATTTTATATAATATAGCATTTGTATCTACATCAAAAAAAATTCACATGAATATTTAAACATTAATCATAATTCAGGCATGAAATTGCAGCAACATCAAAAAATGAATGAGCATGGCACAAAGAAGAAAGAAAAATGGAAACCATGCAGTCGAAGAAGAAATAACAAAAAACAACGTAAGAATGATACTATCGTGGTTATATTGTTTTTTCAAATCTTGTGCACACTCAAATAATTTTTTTTCAAAACCATAAATTAGATATCCAAATATTGCATATGCCAGAATATTTCCAATCAATTCTACTCATACATGTGTTCAAAGTATATCTCAAAAAACACTAAAATCTAGGGGATGCAAATTAAGGTATCTATCATGCCCATGACAATTTTGTTGTATTTAGTGGTAGTGTTCAAATTACATCAATAAGATCATATGTCGAGCGAAAAAAAAATATAAAATAGTATACAATTTCTGCAATAAAATTAATACAGAGGATATATTGACCATATATACCTGGTACAAGAAAATATATGCATTTATCTAGTCTCGAGAGACAAATCAAGGTAGGAGGAGTTGTGGGAAACTAAAATTTTGAAAAAATTTATCATGATCTTTGACCTATCAACAACATTAAATAAATTTGGAAAATATTAGATATCAACATTTTTGAACTAGAATAACCATTAAATTTCCCACAATGAAAGCTATAACACAAGCATTTGTGCATTTTAGTGGTGTATTTACCATTGGTGAGAGACCAAATTCAACGGACTCTTTACACAGTAGACTCTTGGCAGATCCATTCAGAGGTGGTTGGCCTTGGAAAAAAACCACTTATTATTGTTAAGATAAGCATGATGATTATGTGTCCTTACAAAAATGCATACGAAGAAAATAAAAATCTCTGGCAATAGAACAACAATTAATTATGAATTGTAGATAACTACATAGGTGCACAATCTATCAGTTGCATGGTCGTGTAGTGTATAATGATGAACCATCAACTGAAAACTACTCCATATGTTGCATGTTGCAGTATACAATGCTCAATTTTCAATTGCAAACCAACCCATAAATGCACAATCTATCAATATACAAATTGGGCAGTGTCTAACAGTTGTACAATGCTCAATTGTCAATTGTAAACTATTTCACAAACTCACAATCTATGAATCGTATAGTGCTTCATGAGCTCACAAGACTCAACTATCAATTAAAATTGCCTTCACGTCAATACATTTGTTGAACTAGTCACAAAATGGGAAAGGAATGTGCATGAGGGTTGAATAATTCCAAGTTATGACAATTATACAAAATAATAATCTGTAAAGATAATTTTGAAATAATAACAAATAGATCATCAAAAAACCAAATATTTGACAATTTATATCTGACATGGCCTTGTTTGGTTAATATATTTTATGATTAATACGAATGTCCCAATAGTTCATCTAGACACCAAATCTATTTTTTAATTCAAAAAGAAAAAACAATCTAAACAAAGCATTACAGACCCACCAAAGCAATATTCCCACCAAAAATCATGTCACCAAATTCTACTAGGGAAAAAAATTCAAAGGGAAAAAAACTATTATGATAAGGCCACAAATCAAAGGAATTGAGATTATTAAAATTTCAATCATTGTTAAAACCCAAGATGCAATGATAGTTTGATTTTCTAAATATCTGAAAAGATATTCATAGTTTCACCTGGCTCTATCATGTCCCATAATGAAGAATCTCAACTCTACACTAACATGACAAATAGCACAACGCGCCAACCCAAAGATTCACCAATGTAAACATAACCCCTCATTGCAACCATGCAATAAGCACTCAAATCCAATGATACAATGAATTTGATATTTAGAACAAATAGCCTACAACACACACAACCGAAGAAGAAACAAGCCAACGAAGACATTTAACACAAATAAAGGAAACTCATCTGGAAAACCAGACCAGAGATGGTAACACAATATGCTCCTTGATCTTGAGAGTTTTAAAACAAAATAAATTCAACCAAGCCAACAAGGACCCCTAAAAGCATTACGTCTCAAGACTTCATGTTCAAAGTAAATCCATTTTTACATTCAAGAAAAAAAAATTAAACAGAACATTACAGAGTCACCAAAGTAGTGTTTAGAATCCATATTCAACCCAGAAATTGGAATAGTAGAAACATCGCCTTGGTACTGTTTGTTAGCCACCTATATTTTTCAATTATATCAGTTGGTGGCTAAATATTCTTTGCAGCCTTCAAGAAACAAATTCAATCCTGAAACTTGTTGGTGCTTGAAGACTGTTGGTAAGATCACAAACTACTGATTGGTTCTACATACTCTTTATCCTCTCTGCCTCTGATGTTCCATGAAAATCCTAATCAAATATTGTTGCATCCTCCTCCTTTTTCCTCTCCCCTTCTTCCACCTTTCCTTCGTTTCTTCAACTCTCCTTTCATCCATAAAAACCCCATCAAACCCTTTTATATTCCTTATTCCTCCATTAATCTCATTTCCTAAGGTTAAAAACCCACTTTTTGACCTATCGGAACCTTTCTCCTTTTGCAAAAAACAGTTAAAAACCATAGAAAAACATGCGTTTCTATGCGTTAGGTTTTAGCCCCTCAGGCTAAGCCCCTTTTTGTTTCTTCCTCCATATGCCCCGACGCCAGAACCGTGTGCTAAGTCCTACGGGCGCTTAACACTTGAAAGTTATTTATTACCCGAAAACATTGAAAACCTTTGTAAAACGCAAACTCGGGTTTATTTTATTTTTCCACCAAAGAATATCATATTAAAACTCAGCCGTAGATCTGTCCCACAGATCAACGGTGCGGAGTGTACCCCCATACCCTGGTAGACCCCCCCTTTTTTCCCCCCACGCTCGCTTTCAAAACCGTGGTAAGTATCCCGCACCGCTTTCCGCGTTAAACGGTTTTCTCCCGTCGGCCAGCGATTCCGCCCGCTGGCCGACACGTGTTCTCCACCTCACCCCAAAACCGTCGTGCCATGTCTATTGCCCGCGCATTAAACCTCGTCCTATGGCCCCGCAGCGGGATTCATCCCCACCGTCGGATCTGGGCCCTCCCATCCGACGGTCCCTGATCGCCTTTTCCGCTCACCCTTTAACGAACTCGCCCGCCCGTTAAATCTTCCCCGGCGCATTCAAGAGCCGATCCCCACCGTCGATCTCCGTGGATCGACGGCTCTCATTTGTTCTCCCGATTCCGTTGTATAGTCCACCTTTTTCCCCGTTGACTGTTCAATTTGCTCCCAACCGTTGATCGCGATACAATCAACGGTTCCGATCTCTCCATTTTCCCGCATGACTTCCGATGCAGTCTATCCATATAACGCAGGATTTCCTCATTTTTCTTGTATTTTGCAGGTTTTTAAGGTTTTTTCTTCGTATTCTATGAAAATCTAAAGGATGAGGGTGACGACTCCAATCCTTCCGATTTATCCAGGGAATCGGTCATACGGAGAAGAACAATGATATCAACGAAGTTTCATGAGCTTTGGTTGCCGCATATCCCTGTAAAGTTCGAAGAATGCCATCGATATCAGAGCAGAGAAAGAGTATCAGGTTTTGAAGACAGAATGAACCAGGGCAGTAGTTTTATGAATAAATTGGCGGGGATTACGGCTAAGACGGTTATCAAAAGCCTAATCCCTGGCTCAGAACACGGATTAAAGAAAAACCTAAAAGTGTTCATCAGACAGATCGCCTCCACCGCCATACTTTGAGGCGAATTGATTCCTCAACCACCCCAGTGCCACCTATTGCCTCAGAACGATCAGTCAGAGGCCGAATTTATTGAACAAGATCAGATACTATGCCTCGGAACAACCAAGAAGTTATTTCTACACCAGATTTTATTCCAGAACATTTGCATAGCCCTAATAGTATGCGGAGCCTCAAAGGTCAACAAAATCTCTCTTCGAGCTTACTTCTTAAGTATAAACACATTAATGCAATGTAACACCTGTAGAATTTCTTCATCGAACCTCACGGGGTCAGGAAGACATTAATTATGCATTGATTGTGTTTGAGATATTTTTATCAGATCTCACCTCCTCATCCTTCTATAAATACTCCAGAAGAAGATGAGTGAGGGGTTGGATTAGTTGGTTGTCAATGTAATTACTGAAGCGCTGTAGCTGTTTCTGAGTGGAAAACTCTTGACTGTAAATAGTGGTTTCATGGGCCCTTGGAGCTCTGCTTGTAACAGATAGATTAGGTTGTGAAGAGAGGTGAATTAAAACATTGGATTTGAATATTGTAACCGGTTTGAAGCAATCAATACAAGCTGATTTATGGGATCCTGGTCTATGCTGATGGTGATGTTATTCTCACTGTAACTTGTCATTTTATTTCTGTTTTCAATTTGTTTCATTTTCCACTATAAAGAACAGTTTAAACAGTGTTAGAGTTTGCTGTATACCAGTGACCTTCTCTGGCTGAAAAATATTTATCCCAATGTTTTCTTCTTATTGTGTTATTTAGAAATGATTTAATTCAGTCTAAGCACATAGATGCTGGCGTTCCCTCATCTTTTCGTCACTGCTGAATGTTATTTTTAAATGTTACTTTCATATATGTTATGTAAGGAATGAATTGAGGAAATCAAAGGTTAGCCCTGAGTCCCTTTCTTGTTTGCTCAACTATTTGTCTGTTTCCCTTAGGATGTGTCAAAAGCTGACTAGTTTCAAAGTACTTATCAGATCTTGGGCCATTATGTGTTATCTTGGTGATTGTCTTGGAAGTAACTAAGTAAAGGAGAACTAAGATGAGGAGAAAGGTGAGCCCTGCCCACTAGTTTCTGCTCCAAAGGTTGCCTTCAAGTTTCCCTTTGTTTTTAATCTGTTTTCTATTAGAAGTGTATCAAAGGCTGGCTAGTTTCAAAGTACTTACCAGATCCTGGTTTGCTTCTATGTTTTTCTTAAGTGCCTGGTCAAAGGCTGGCTAGTTTCAAAGTACTTACCAGATCCTGGGCTGCTCTTTGTTCTGCATCTGTTAAATTCCCTTTCTTTTTGTATCACCCCATTCCATAAATCAAACTTCAAAGAGATCCTTAGGCCTAGATGACTTGCCCCATAGATTACTCTTGAACCTGGATGCTTCAATTAAATTCCCTTATGACTCCATAGCCCAATGGATTGAAAACTTGCTATCATCTTTCTTTAGAATCAAAGTTTATTTTGTTCACTTGCAACTTCTCACCTTTGAACCTATTTGCATATAGATCTTTCCGCCTCAGACAACAACTATGTTCAACCATCCAAGAAAACCAAACAAAACCCTTGGCCTTCATAACTAGCCTAATACCATCACCCCAAACTTCAAAGACAATATCCATCTTTGTACATATTGGAGAGATCCCTCTCCGGATTCAGGAGGGTTAGATCCTAGAATCCCAAATTTGGTTGAAATGATGTTAACTCTATGATCGGACTTTTCCAATCTTGCTTGTTACAGAGACCTAACATTTCTGGCGACTCCGCTGGGGAGAAACTCAGAGTCCTCTACATTCAAATCTATTCATAAAGAAGCTTGCGTTGGGGTTCATAGAGCATTTTGATTTATTAACCAGCTCAAGCCACCAGAACCTAACATTTCTGGCGACTCAACTGGGGAACTCAAACCCATCAACTTCCTAAAATCTTGAGAGTCATAAGCAGCCTTTTCAAGCACTACCAAGAAAATGGTAATTAAGATGAAGATCAATTGAATCAGTGACAAACTAGGTCACTCCTAGGATTCTTTTAAGTTTTTATCTAACCTTGGAAAATCAGCTAGCTTAGCCATAAGGATAGACTGTCTTTGTTTCATAACCGTAGCTAAGTTTTGAGGCAAAGTTAGGACATTCTTTTAAACCACAATATAAACAATTCAGAAAATACCAAAAACATTTCAGATTGGTAGTAAAACACTAGTTTTGATATCTTGTATACGTCTTTGATGTGTTTTACCCTATACTCTTAGACAGAGTCTGGAAAGGGCCAGGTAGCCTCTGTATCTCATCCTCTTTTAGGGGTGACATATCTGGTGAATGCCCTCCCAGTCAATCTCTGGTTAGAGTTTGTTGTGTTTCGAGATATCTCTGAAAAGGAATGTTTCATAAACACTGTGGTGGATAGTGTACTCCTTGAAAAATACTTTGAGCCTTCCACCTGGCGACTCCACCATCCTGAGCAGACCTTAAGACTCCACTGGAAAGGACCCTTATCATTATAAAAATATTAAAATTCAGTTAAAGGACTGCAGGATTCGAATTGAGAAGACAAATTAGTTAACCATCTAAAGATTGTCATATCTGGTTGAACTTTTCTTGTTTAGATTGGGTCTAATCACATAAACATTGTGGCTCCTAAAAAGATTCACACTAGAGCCCATCCTGACCCAGATCCTCCTGAAATAGTTGATAACCCAGAAATAATTCTTAGGAAGTCTCCTAGGATACAATCCTCAACTATCTTCAGACCACCCCTAAGAGCCAATTCAGTCCCTGAAAACCTTTCAACTCTTCATGAATCACAAATTGACTTATTAAACCCATTCAGAACTAGGTCATTTGGTGATTTAGATAAGTTAGATTCTGAGCCTACCCTTTCATCTCCCGAAACCAGTGAGACTCTTGGGAATAGAGAATCAACACCTCCTGATTTACATTTCTTACATAATCTAGGTGTCTCTCATCCGAGATCAGCTCAGAGATCTACTGTTGTTCCATCCACTTCTCTTCACCATTCATCCATTGTTTGAACCACTCCCCTTCAACCCACTCATCCTCTTGTAAATCCACCCCTACCACATATCATGGCAGCATGGTATGCTCCCTTAGTCCTTCCTGTACCATTAGTCAATCTTCCACAGGACTATCAGTCCAAAATTCCATTATATGATGCTAATAATACCACAACAGCATCTCAACATGTGGACAAGATGAATGACTACTTTGACAGAAATGAAATTGATAATGAGTCTGTCAAAATCAGATTGTTTGCTCAAAGTTTGGGGGGAGAAGTGAGAAAATGGTTTAAAGGTTTAACCCCCCACAGTATTAACGATCTCCAAACCTTCCATCAAACATTCTTAAACAAATGGGAAGTAAGGAAAAACCCTCTCCAAGTCCTTGCCGACTATAACAATCTCCATAGGAACCCTGGGGAAAGTGTACAAGCTTATTGTACCAGATTTAACAGTGTGTATAATGCACTTTCCCCTGAACTGAAACCTCCTCAGGGTTCAGCCTTAAACAAATTTTCGGAAGGGTTTGATCCAGACATGACATATTCGCTCAGAGAAAGAGTCTTTGCAACCCTTGAAGATATGCAAAGAGGTGCTCTTTCTGTGGAGGTGAATCTCATGGAGAAAAGAGCAAGGATGAAAGCTGAAAAGAGACTATCTTTTAGAGAGGAATCCACCCCTTCTACTTCAAGCTCAAAGTTGGAAAGAATGATGGAAGAAATGATGAAGAAAATGAGCATTCTAGAGATAGCACAAGCAAGTCTAAATCAAAACTCTCATCAAAACAGAAACCAACACCAGAATCAGAATCTTAGAAGGAATCAGCCTCCAAACAGACCCAGGGAAGATGATCAGCAGGTCATTCCTCCCTTTCATCAGAACTTTTTAAGTGAGGTTGAACAAACAGATCAAATAATAGAGGAAGATGATATAAACTTATTTGGGGTAGATGATGATGACTTTGAGGTTCATTATGATAATAAACAAGGTCTTTATACACCTTATGATGACAGAAGAAATGATACTGAAAACAGCTATCAAAACATGGAGAACGCTGTCATAGAGCCTTTAAGGGAATATGAACTCAGAAGTAGATCTAATCAACAAACCCCCAACAATAAAACCTCTGACAAACCTTCTCAAAACAGCACCGCAACCAAGTCTAAAACAATCAAACAAAAGGACAAAGCAGTGGCTGTCGATTTTGGTAATGATAAAGAGAAAGACACTCAAAACATCGAAAAACAGAGTGCAAACAATAGTGGCACTAGCACCTCAGTTAGTACTCCTGGTAGAACAATTGTTCCAATGGTAGATAAACCAAATCAGCAAGTTGTTATTGCTGATAAAGCGGCAGTAAACAGGGCTGAGGTCAATGCTTTGAAGAATCAAAACCTTTTCAGCCTAGAACAGGAAATCTCAAAGATCAAAATAGATGTTCCTTTGACTGAGTTAGCTGCCCAGCATGTATATAGGTCCAAAATTTTGAAGGCGTTAAACTTAGAAGATAATGAAGATACTCTCAATCTTAATGATGACCAACCAGAGCTTATTTTTGGTCCACAGATTGAAGGAAAGTTCCAAGAAGGTCTTGTCCCTCCCTTTTATGTAAGCCTAAACATTCATGACAAAATTCTGCATAATGCTATGCATGATTCAGGTGCTTCCCATAATTTAATGCCAAAAGCTGTAATGGAAGGCCTGGGTCTTGAAATTACCAGACCTTACAAAGACCTGTACTCTTTTGACTCAAGCAGAGTTAAGTGTCTAGGATTGATTAAAGACCTCTGTGTTAATTTAGCCCAAATTCCAGCCAAATGTTTAGTCATGGATGTTGTTGTGGCTGATGTCCCCCCGAAGTATGGAATGCTTTTGTCACGATCTTGGGGGGCTAAGTTACAGGGGACCATGCAAATGGACATGACCTATGCAACTATCCCTGTTTTTAACCAAACTAGGAAATAGGGAATCTCACATGCAGTACACAGTAACAAGTCAGGATCGGCCCCAAAACTCCCCTCTCTATGCTATAAACACGAGCCTTGATTCTTTTATCATGTTCAATGATGAAGCACTCACGAAACAAATTGTTTCAATAGAATCGATGGTTGAAATAAAAGAGGAGGAACATAACGTTGAAATGCCGAAACGGTCTATTGTGTCTGAAGATCCAAGCAAACTTAACACAGGTCTCGAACTGCAAGTCATAAATCCTTTGAGCTTAAAACTTGACAGTCAGAAAGACATTCCTCAACCCAATGAAGCACTTGAGGAATCAAATGATACAACGTCCATTCATCAAACGGAAAATCTGCCTCTCTGGACTATGTATTTTGATGGGTCATGCACCAAAACAAATGCTGGTGCAGGTGTCTGGATCACTAACACTGAAAACAATCATACAGAATGTATCTCATGCAAATTAAACTTGCAGTGTTCCAACAACATAGCAGAATATGAATCCCTTCTCTTAGGCTTGCATCTTTTGAAAAAATTAGGTGCCAAGAGAATTGATGTATATGGGGATTCTGAATTAATCATTAGGCAAGTCAATGGGGAGTACAATGCAAATCACCCCAGACTTAGGGCCTACAGGAATGATGTCATTGATCTTTTGAGAACATTTGAGGAGTACACCTTATCTTTTGTCCCAAGAAAGAGAAACATTGCAGCCCACAATTTAGCCTTTGCTGCTAGAACCTGCCCAATGTTGTATGATGACACCTCTCAAATAAAATTCAGACCAGCTATCCCAGATAACAAGAAATATTGGCAGGTATTCGATGGAGATAAACAAATAGAAGACTTCATGCAATTCAGAAATGAGTTTGAACCCCATAGTTCAGATTCAGACTATGATACAGACTGCAGTGAAGAAAATTTTCTTGGTGAAGAAGAACCATCTCCACAGCTGGTAGATATAAACCTTCAGACTATCACATCTACACACCAAACAGAATTAAGTCCAAAACCTGAAATAGAAGAAATGAAAACTCTGCATTCTAAGGATGATAGTCTGCCCAAGGGTTTGGCCCCTCTGGAGGAACTGTTTGATTTTGATGATGTGGCCAAAAAACCAAAACTGGAACCTGTGGAAACTGAAGTGGAGGAATGTAATATAGGCAATGAGGAAAAACCGAGATTGATCAAACTGTCTAAAACTCTACCAGCTCACATTAAACTCAAATACTTAGAGCTGTTTAAAGAATTTTCTGATGTTTTTGCATGGAGTTACGAAGATCTTAAATCCTATGACACTGAAATAATACAACACAAAATCCCTCTTAAAGAAAACCAAAAACCATTCAAACAGAAACTGCGCAGAATAAACCTTGTCCAGTTGCCATTGGTTAAGAAGGAAATCATGAAGATGCACGATGCTGGCATTATTGTCCCTATTAGATATTCTGAGTGGGTATCTAATCTGGTGTTCGTTAGGAAGAAGACTGGAGAAATCAGGCTTTGTATAGACTTTAGAGACTTAAACAAAGCTTCATTAAAGGATAACTACCCTTTACCAAAAATGGATCACATTTTACAAAGGGTGGTGGGGTCTAAAAGGATTTCGTTGCTTGATGGCTATTCAGGGTATAATCAAATCCTAGTCCACCCTGATGATCAATTAAAGACAGCTTTTACTACACCATGGGGCACTTTCATGTATGTGAAAATGCCTTTTGGTTTAATGAATGCTGGAGCAACCTTTCAGAGAGCCATGGACATAGCATTCTCGAAAGAATTAGGCTTCTTCATCATTATCTATCTTGATGATGTAACTGTATTTTCAAAAATAGATGAAGAACACTTAGAACATTTGAGGAAAGTTTTCGAGAAGTGCAGAAGGTTTGGGATATCTTTGAACCCCAAGAAGACTTTATTTGGCCTCCAAGAAGGTAAGATCCTTGGACATATCATTTCCGAGCAGGGCATAAAGATAGATCCCATGAGGATTGAGGCCATATTGCAAATCTCTCATCCTCGAAATATCAAAGAGTTGCAGTCTTTCATTGGAAAGATAAACTTTTTGAGAAGGTTCATCCCCAACTTGGCTGAGCTCCTTAGGAATATCACAAACATGTTGAAAAAGGAGCAAGGGGTAAAATGGACCTCAGAAGCAAAGACATCCTTTGAACTGGTTAAACAAGCGTTAACCAAAACACCGGTTCTCATAAGTCCTGATTTTTCAAAGGATTTTTATATCTTCTCATTTGCATCAGAACATACTATAGCTGCTGTCCTTTTACAGAAAAATCCACAAGGACAAGAGCAGCCCATTGCATTCTTTAGCAAGGCATTGAGGGATGCCCCTTTGAGGTATAACATTATGGAAAAGCAGGCTTTTGCTTTGGTAAAAGCTTTAAAAGACTTCAGGGTATACATCCTTCACTCACACATCATTGCCTTTGTCCCAAATTCAGTTGTAAAAGACATTCTAACCCAGGATCCAGATGGTAAGAGAGGTAAGTGGATTGCTGTTATTCTTGAATATGATTTAGAGATTAAACCTACTAAGCTTATCAAAGGTCAGGGTCTAGCTAGGTTAATGGCTGAATCAAATTGTGAAGTTCTTGATATTAATATGATTAATGCTTTGGATGACCAAGAAGAATTCTCAACTCCCATTGTTGAAGATTATTTTGCGAATTCTCCTTGGTATACTAATATTGTTTATGTTTTGCTTAATTTAAACACACCTCCTGGTTTATCCAAAACAAAGGCGAGATTCCTAAAGTTAAAAGCTGTAAACTATTGCATTATTGATAAATGTCTTTATTGGAAAAATGATAGTGGTATATTGCTTAAATGTTTGCCTGAGTTTGATGCAGAAAATATTAAGCAGGAATTCCATGAAGGAGAGTGTGGAGGCGATTTGTACTGGAAGTCAACAGCCAACAAAATTTTGAGGGCTGGTTTCTATTGGCCTACTCTTTTTCCTGATGTGCACAAACTTACAACCACTTGCCATAAATGCCAATTGTTCGAGGGCAAGAGAAAATTGCTACCCCTTCCTCTACATCCAATCACTGTTGAAGCCCCTTTTCAACAGTGGGGACTTGACTTCATAGGAGAAATCCACCCATCATCTTCTGCTCAGCATAGGTGGATCCTTACTGCCACAGACTATTTCACTAAGTGGATAGAAGCCATTCCTTGTAGACAGGCCAATGATTCAGTTATCATTAAATTCATAGAAACTAATATCCTCTCCAGATTTGGCTGTCCTACCAAGATCATTACAGATAATGCTGCAGCATTTGGGTCAAAGAGAATGGTAGAATTCTGTCACAAATACCAGATAGCATTGGGGCACTCCACAGCCTATTACCCTCAAGGTAATGGACTTGCAGAGTCTTCCAACAAAAGCTTAGTGAACATAATAAAGAAACTATTGGAAGGCAACAAGAAGTCTTGGCACACAAAGCTGATCCATGCACTTTGGGCTGACAGATTGACTTTGAAGAAATCCATTGGTATGTCACCCTTCCAGCTTGTGTATGGTACAGATGCAATTTTTCCTAACAGCCTTGGTGTACCAGTTATGAAGTTAATTCAAGAGTTCCAAACTGAAGAAGATGACATGATCAGAAGAATAAGTCAAACCATTCATCTTCAACAAACCAGGGAGGAGGTGTACAACAAAGCATTACAGAAGCAAGACAATATCAAGAAGATATTTGACAGAAGAACAAAGGCCAGCAATTTCAAGATTGGGGACAAAGTCTTAAAGTGGGACTCAAAGAGGGAAGATAAGGGAAAGCATGGTAAATTTGAAAATCTATGGCTTGGTCCTTACTCCATTCGTTCAGTTGCTGGAAACAATGCATTTTTCTTACAAGAGCTGAATGGAGCAGAATTGTTTGGGGGTCCTGTCAATGGCAGGATGCTTAAGCATTACCTGTCTTAAATTATTTCATGTTTGAAGCCTTTTTACCTTTTTCCATTGTAAATACGTCATCCATCATTGCATTCAAAATTATGAAAAATCCAAAAATACAAAAACAAAGAAAGAAAGAAAAGAGGGCACAAACGAAAAACAAGAAAGGCAAGGCCCCATGCCAAAAAAGAGAAATGAATCTGAAAGTGTGCAAGCTTAAATGCCACTCCTTGAAACACACTTCTAATTGGTCAAACTGTTTAATCTTGACTAATTAGCTTTCAATTTTCTGCTGATAGGATAGCAAATTTGATTTGCCAAACTGTTTAATCTTGGCTTATCAGTAGATAGAGTAGGGTAGAAATGAAGGTTCAAACAAAATCGAAATCTGAACCAAAGTTTCCAAAGAGATGACTCAAAGCTACTCTAATTTCTGAGTCAAAGAAAAAAGACCTGGTTCTAATTCGCTCAAAACTTGAACCAGAGGAAACATAAAGATAGCTCACTGAAAAGAAAAAACAGAGCTGTGAATATGAGAGAAGGCCATAATGAGAAAATTTTCAGATCTTAAGCCTTCTATTTTGATTTAAATTTTTCTGCAAATAATAATCTATGTGCAGCTTGTCTTTATGCCATAGATCATAGCAAGTCAAACAGCTCAATCTTGACTTGGCTATTTTTAAATTTCCGCTGTAGAATTTAGTGAATAAAAGTTTGTTGGACTGTTTAATCCCAACAAACAGTAGAATAGGTAGAGGAATATCTGAGCTCAACTGTTTAATCTGAGTTCAGGGAGAAATAAGGAGTAGAAGTAGATTAGATTTCCTGCTTTCAAAAGAATAAAATGTGTGTAAAGAGTTTGCCAATCCAAGTGCACTCTGATGAAGAAAGAATGTTAGATCAGTAGGATTGGGGTAGGTAGAAGTTGTATTGATGAAATTCATCTCTCTTTCATGACTGACATTATTTTGTCCAGAAGAAAGCAAGATCAAGTGATGGGTCAGACACCAGTCAGCATCCCAGAGAAATCAAGTCTGAATTCTTGATGTCTTCAAGAACACACCATCCCCAAGTGGAGCCACTGTTAGCCACCTATATTTTTCAATTGTATCAGTTGGTGGCTAAATATTCTTTGAAGCCTTCAAGAAACAAATTCTATCCTGAAACTTGTTGATGCTTGAAGACTGTTGGTAAGATCACAAACTGCTGGTTGGTTCTCCATACTTTTCCTTCTCCCCAGCCTCTGATTCCCCAAGAAAATCCAAGTCAAGTATTGCTGCATCCTCCTCCTTTTTCCCCTCCCTTTCCCCCATTTTTTCCCTCATCCTCCAATTGCCTTTTCTTCATAAAAAATCCCACTAAATCATGTATTACCCCTTATTCCTCCATTAATCTCATTGCCTAAGGTTAAAAACTCACTTTTTGACCTATCGGGACCTTTCTCCTTTTTCAAAATCAGTTAAAAACCATAGAAAAACATATGTTTCTATGCGTTAGGCTTTAGCCCCTCAGGCTAAGCTCCTGCTTTCTCCCCATCCATATGTCCCCACGCCAAAACCGTGTGCTAAGTCCTACGGGCGCTTAACACTTGGAATTTATTTATTACCCGAAAACATTGAAAACCTTTGTAAAACGCAAAGTCGGGTTTATTTTATTTTTCCACCAAAGAAAATCATATTGAAACTCAGCCGTCGATCTGTCCCACGGATCAACGGTGCGGAGTGTACCCCATACCCTGGTGGACCCCCCCCTTTTTTTTCCCCCGCGCTCGTTTTCAAATCCGTGGTATATATCCCGCACCGATTTCCGCGTTAAATGGTTTTCTCCCGTCGGCCAGCTATTCCGCCCGCTGGCCGACGCGTGTCCGCCACCTCACTCCAAAACCGCCGTGCAAATCCCATCGCCCGCGCGTTAATCCTCGTCCCGTGGCCCTGCAGCGGGATTCACCCCCGCCGTCGGATCTGGGCCCTCCCATCTGACGGTCCCTGATCGCCTTTCCCGCTCACTCTTTAACGAACTTACCCGTTGATTAAATCTTCCCCAGCGCATTCAAGAGCCGATCCCCACCGTCGATCTCCGTGGATCGACGGCTCTCAATCATTCTCCCGATTCCGTCGCACGGTCCATCTTTTCATCCGTTGACTGTTCAAAATGCTCCCGACCGTTGATTGTAATATGATCAACGGCTCTGATCGCTCAATTCTCTCGCACGCCTTCCGATGCAGTCTATCCATATAACGCAGGATTTTCTCATTTTTCTCGTATTTTGCAGGGAAAAGTCGTTTGTTCGTGGTTTAAACAGGGTTCTCAGACCAGGAGGGTGACAATCCTCTATGTCCAAAATTTCTCTGTAGAAATCACCAGCAAGGTCATTTTTCACGTTTTATCGGTGTTTCGAATGGCACCGATGCCTTTTTCTATCTACACAGCCCTGCTCAGCGAAAAATACCTGCAGAAACAGCGCAGAGGAAGAGTATCGGGCTTTGAAGACGGAATGAACCAGAGCAACAGTTTTGTGAATAAATTAACCGGGATTACGGCCAAGACGGTTATCAAAAGCCTAATCCCCGGCTTAGAACAAAGATTAAAGAAAAACCTAAAAGTGTTCATCAGACAGATCGCCTCCACCGCCATACTTTGAGGCGAATTGATTCCTCAACCACCACAGTGCCACCTATTGCCTCAGAATGCTCAATCAGAGGATGAATTTATTGAACAAGATCAGATATTATGCCTCGGAACAACCAAAGAAGTTATTACTGCACCAGATTTAAATGACAGAATGATTGCAGAGTAACCCTAACAGTACGCAGAGCCTCAAAGGTCAACACAAGCTCCCTTCGAGCTTACTTCATCAGTGTAAACACATTAATGCAATGTAACACCTGTAGAATTTCTTCATCGAGCCTCACGGGGTCAGGAAGACATTAATTCTGCATTAATTGTATTTGAGATCTTTTTATTAGATCTCACCTCCTCATCCTTCTATAAATACTCCAGAAGAAGATGAGTGAGGGGTTGGATTAGTTGGTTGTCAATGTAATTGCTAAAGTGTTGTAGCTGTTTCTGAGTGGAAAAATCTTGACTGTAAATAGTGGTTTCATAGGCTCTTGGAGCTCTGCTTGTAACAGATAGGTTAGATTGTGAAAAGAGATGGATTAAAACATTGGATTTGAAGATTGTAACCGGTTTGAAGAAATCAATACAAGCTGATTTATGGGATCCTGGTCTATGCTGATG
>JAXQQM020058964.1:0-42974 GCA_034641835.2 Pinus albicaulis
TGGGGCCTAGCCAGGGTAGCTAGAGGCCTTATGCAGCGAACCAATATTACTTGATGAATGTTTTGATACTTAATCCATTGGATGAGTTTAAAAAATCTTTTGAGGACTTCTAGAGGTATAAAACCCATCAGAGAAGTTTTCAGTGACCCCAGTGCCAGGGGGTGTCGACAGGTGTTGGAGGCGAAACCGGCACAACTAGAGGCCATTTTTAATAAACCAATAGTCTATTATGACTATTTTTGGAATTATTAATCCAATTAAGGGATTTTAAGAGCCATTTGAAGACGTCTAGAGCTCGAGAATCTATAGGGAAGTTTTGGGCAACCCAAGGCAAATCGTGGAGGAAGGCCTAGTTTGGGGATGTAGTGCTCATTTTGAGCAAATGATGAGTCCATATTTGGTGTCTGATATGTGTTGGAGATAGTAGGGAATTTTTTAGGGACAGTAAAAGAATTTTGAAGGAGTTAGTGCCATGGAGAAGCTTAATGTAGCTCAGAGCACCGATAGAAGGAACCATGTCAAAGGAAGCCTAGATCTGTTTACAGAGTGATGAAAACCATGACAAGGATATAGATGGTATTTTAAGCCCTTTGGTTTAGTTTAGTAACCATTGGAGTTAAGTGTGGAACTTGTAAAATAAAATTTACCATAATCCCAAAGAGCAAAGTCAAGATGACAAGAGCTCAAGGAGGCGTAGCCCATGATATTCAGGTGAAATCCTAGATTAATATTATTGTTATGTGTGGATTTTTATTTGTTGCATTATATTTCTGTTACACATGTTTAATTTCAGAAAAAACAAATGAACTTAAGACACTTAAACAGTTAAAAATCATACACCTCTTTCAAGCATAAATTCCGCAAATTATCAAGTATAAGCTAGATATTTTATTGTTTAACTGAATGGAAGGTTCTTGAAAATCATAACAAGTTATAAAACCCATATTTAGATCAGGTTGGTATCAGAGCACTCGGCTGATTGATTGACAGAGTAATAGCTTTCTTGTTTGACTTGAAAGGTGTTTAAACGGTGCAAAGGATTTGACTGTTTTACTGTTTTCAAACTAACTATTGCTTGAGTTTGCTAGAGGTGAAGGGAAAGCTACTGATAGCTAAGTCTAGGAGAGGAAAAGAAGGAAGAAATGGATGAAGGCATCTTCCTTACCCAAAGGACCGCAAGGCAACCCTTGAAGCAAAGAAGGGTTTGTTTGGCTGCTTGAATATGAGCTTGTCTCTACAGCCATTTTTTTCAAAATCTTTGTCAATATTTTTTGAAATATTTCTGAATTTTGTTGAAGTTATATTAGTTCATTTTCATGATGAAAAATTCTTCAAGTGAGGTTTCAAAATCCTCCTCCTTCACAATATTCTTTGATAAAGACATCAAGCGTGACTTTTACATATTAAAGGACATAGTGCAGATTCTGTTTGAAGATAGAAGAGAAAGAACTGAACTTCATGAGAAATTGTTTGCTATTCAGCAAGAGAAGGAACAAATTCTTCAAAAATTGAATGATATGGAAATGCAGATCCATTAAGTCCAAGAGGACTTAACTAAGAACATGCGTGATGCAGAGGTAATTGTCTCTAATTTGTCTTCAGTTTCCTCATCAGATAGATGTGTTGGTTCATTTGAAAAGCACACTAGAGGTATAGGGTCCATGTTAATGTTTAAAATGTGCTATGAAGGCAAGGGTTTAGGCAAGCATGCATAAGGAATTATTGATCCTATTTTATTTTAGGAACGACCTAAGAAATTTGGTCTTGGTTACGTACAATATAATGGCGAAGACTGCAAGGCCATGAAGGCATGTGAGGCAACTTCAAAAAGAACTTTTGCTCCAAGTTCTAAATCAAAAATATGTCAAGTTTGTTTCCAAGTTGATTGCCATTGTTTGAAGTCTATGTTGCAGCAAAAAGTGTGTCGACATGTAGCTTATGGCGAGCATGTGAGTTCGGATAGTTTTCAAGACAAGAACAATGATGTTTGTCTTCAAGAGAAAGTTGGATCCTCTACTAGTTCATCTCCTCATGAAGGCAAAAAGGATGGACATGCAAGGCATAATATTAGGAATAATTATTCCCATAGTCAAGTTGAATTTTTTCTGCAAGGCATGACAATTCTGCATGCTTAAAAGGAAGAACGAGTTGTTGTGCATATTTAGGTATGTTTAACCATAATGTTTCGAGATGTTGGAAGAGGAAGAAGGCATATAGGAAGCAGTTGAGGCAAAGGAAACTTGCAAAGAAGGTGCATAAGACTTGCACACATTTCCAGAAGAGGGGACATGTTGTTTCCCATTGTTGGACATTGCATCCAACTAGTTGTCCGAAGCACATGAGGCAAGAGGATAGAAATACTAGCGAAATTGGAACTAAGGATTCCATCATTGATGTGAGAATGGATGTTTCACATGAAGAATATTTTCAGTAGCAAAATTCGTTGTGGAAGTGGCTTGGTGAGAAGTGGTTTGACTTCTTGACACAGTAAGACATACACTCATTTTTACATATGAAAATTTAAGCTATGTATGAATTTTTTATGATGTAACCTCATGTTTTTCTGATGCACCTTGGATCAATGATCAAGGCAATGGTGTTCAACTACCTTCTATAAATTTCTCACCATAAATTTCTGAGTGAGTGCAAGGAAGACAGTTTTTGACAGGAGGACAAGCGCATCAAGGAAGGGAAGTGTCGACTACCTTTGAGTTGTGGTTCAAAGGCACTAGCATAAAAGAAAAGTGTATGGAGGCTAAAAATAAGAGGGTGTTGTACTCTCATCTACTGTAAAGATCAGTATATCAGTATTTTGGGGTCCAAAAGATTTCTAAGGGGGAGGTGTGATCAGAACTGGATCATGGACCTAAGTTATAGCCCAAAATTCAAAGTGTTCAGAAGTGTGGTGAACTTGAGCGACCAGATAGATATCGTCTTCTTAATTCTGGCGTCGTGAATAGTTCGAAAAACTGACACCGTATGAACAAGTTATCGCAGCTTGAAAGTACAGTAAACTACAAAATCTAGACATTGACCAAGTTTGACTTGGAATTTTAGGAAACTAAAAGAAGAACATTCCAGGGAATATTTCTGGAATATTCCTTCAAATATTCCCTAGAATATTCCATATGGACCAATCGTCGATTGACAAGTGGCAGATTATAATTGGGCTACTGGTTGACTTTCTAGAGTAGAGGCCAATGGGAGGCCGCCACATGGCCCTGGTATGGTCTATTGATTTTTTTTTGGAAGTCCCCAAGATCGAACCATGGACGTCCTACCACCTAGTCTGCTCACATTCCAATGCACCACAAGTATTTCTTACATACTATAGGATGGAGGTCATACATAAAGTTTATCCAATGTGCATATGGGGTTCGGAGGGGGGCCAGCCCCCCCATATGGCCTTAGCACAGAAAATCACGGGCTCAAGCCCTAACCGTTACCGGCAACGTTTATGCCATTTCATGTTCACATGTTACCACCACTAGAAATGTTAACCAACCCCAACCGTCATCCGCAAACATTTAACGTTATGGATTAACCTATCACATGCGGTTTTCTAGCCGACAGTTAAGCTTGTATTCAAGTTTATCCGCTCCAACATTTAAGAAGAACGAGACTTCTTATGATAAGTGCCCAGTCTACCAGTGGATATAATTATTGTTAACATTTATATTTGTGGATAAAATGGCGATTCCAAAATTTTGGAGTTTTGCCAAATTTAACTGCAGTTATGTGTAGTCTCTCCACATTTAGTGGAGTTTTTTTGGGTGTCATTGGGAAAAATGAGTTCAGGCTCTATCTTGAGCCGGATTCATCCAATTTTGGAGTGCCAATAGTCATTTTCGACTATCTCCAACATTGCAGACTCAATGGAGAGGGTTGTAGAGCCATCAGAAAACTTTTGAGTAGGTTTTTGCTTCAGAGAATTTCAAGGGGTCACTAGTGCCACCAGGAGGCAACAATAGTTTGAGGCCTAGCCAGGGCAGCTAGAGGCCTTATTCAGAAATACAATAGTAAATTTTGGATGTTTCAGATGTTATGGAACTAATGGTGTTGTTTTTATAGCCTTTAGAGGAGTTTTGAAGGCCCAGATGATTCAGTGAAGTTCCAGGGGCCATCAGTGCAATCTTTTGCTAGCAGCAGTTCGGGGCCTAGCCATGGCAGCTAGAGGCCTTATGCAGCGAACCAATAGTAATTTATAACTATTTTGATACTTATAAATCCATTTGAGGAGTTTTCAGAAGCTTTTGAGGACTTTTAGAGGTCAAGAACCCATCAAATAAGTTTTCAATGACCTAGTGCCAAGGGGTACGGACAAGTGTTAGAGGTGAAACTGGAGCAGTCGAAGGCCATTTTTAATGAAGAAATGGTATATTCAGACTATTTTTGGCATTATAAATACAATTAAGGGATTTTATGATCCATTTGAATAATTATAGATCTTGAGAAGCAATAGGGAAGTTTTGGACAGCCTAGGGAAAACCGTGGAGGAAGGCCTAGTTTGGGGATGCATTGCTCATTTTGAGAAAATGATTAGTCCATATTTGGTGTTTGATATGTGCTGGAGATAGTAGGGAAAGTTTCAGGGATATTAAAATATTTTTTAAGGAGTTAGTGCCATGGATAAGCTCAATGTAGCTCAAATCACCAACAGAAGGAATCATGTCAAAGGAAGCCTAGATCTATTTGTAGAGTGATGACAGCCATGGTAGGGATATAGATAGTATTATAAGCCCTTTGGTTCAGTTCAGTAACCATTGGATTTAAGTGTGGAACTTGTAAAAGAAACTTTACCATAATCCCAAAGAGCCAAGTCAAGATGACAGGAGCTCAAGGAGAAATAGCCCACGGTATTCGGGAAAACTCCTAGATTAATATTGTTGTTATGTGTGAAGTTTATTTGTTGCATTATATTGTTGTTACACATTTTTAATTTCATTTACAATAAATGAACTTGAGACACTTAAACACTTAAAAATCATACACCTCTTTCAAGCATAAATTTTAAAAATTGCAAGTATAAGCTATATCTTTTATTTGTTTAACTGAATGGGAGGCTCTTGAAATGCATAACAAGTTATCCAACCCATATTCAGATCAGGAAGAGACCACTTCACCTTATGTATCTCATGCATAGACGAGGACCTTGGAAAAAATATGGTTGCCACTTGGAGACTCATTGATGAGGAGAGACATCTAAATTCTCAGTTTGAGGCTATTCTAGACATTCTAGAGAGGCAGATTTGGAGCTGGGAATGCATAACGCATTGGAGCATATGGGGAGGCCTTCCATATGAGGATTCCATTTGGAGGGATATGGATTTTTTTAGCATCCAATTTTGCAGTTTCTTGAGTACAACCAACATTTTTGTGGGAGGACTATAATATTCCCAATTTTCCATCAATTAATTAGAATATTACATTTCTTGTTTTTCTTAATTAATTAAGTAAATAAAAGGGTGGACGGACCCATAAACCCCATAGATGAATAAAATCCACTTTTGGTGTGTGTATGTGGATAATTAGATAGTAAATCTACATTATGGAGTAGTGGAGCAGCTTCTTAATGAAGGAAGAGTGGAGATCATGCAACATTAATGATAAGATCATGGAGATAGTGGAGGAAGTCAAAGTAAGATCATAGTGCAATAAAAGGAATATCATAGAGCACTAATGATGAAATAGAGGAGGAAGTGGTGAATCTAATGCACACATGGTGGAGAGAGTGGGAATTAAATGTAGAGATGATGTAGATCATGGACAGACAACGCAGTCTTCATGAAGGCTAGTGGCCACATGTGCAGCCAAGTTATGAGGTGGTCCAAGGCTAGGGAAGTCTCAGAAATCATAAAAGGACGATGAAGGAAGAAATAGAAGGCAAGATTTTGATTTTGATTTTTTATCTGGATTTGTCATGTGACATTTCTATGCATGCTTCAATTATTTAGCTAATTCTGTAGTGTTGTTTAGCACACAGGTGTTTCTGAGCAAAAATTTCACCCTTACCCATGGGGGACTTTGAGTTCCTACTCTGGGAAGGCTATTTTGAGCTTCCATACATCATCAAGAATTGGTGCCACATTCATCCCCTCTCTACAGCACATTCAGTCTTAGTAATTACACATTCCTGCCTGAGGGTTTGAGAGGAGTAAGTTGTTTATAGCATTTCAGCTAGGAAAATGGTGGAGGATTCATCCTTTCACCTTGTTCTTCAAGATAAGTTTTCAAGGAGCAACATATTCTTATCCAGAATTTAGGCCAAAATTTCACACCTCCATGTAGTAGCAACTCCCCAAGGAATTTTGCAGTCTAGTCTTGTAGATCTGAAGGAGAAAGAAAGTTTCCAGTATTTCAGCTGGAAATCCCGTGAGGGACCATCTCCTCACTTTGGGCATATCATTTCCATCATTATTGAGATTTATTGTAGCATATAGCATCAGGTTATAGCTTCGATCTCCTTGACAGCATAGTTTATTTCAGTTGTTGTGTATCAAGTAGCTGCATATAGTGGAGGAGGAAGAAGGAGCTAGATCTTCAGCTTCTAGCTTGAGAATATAGTGAAGGGATCAACCCTTCAGGCATTGAGCTAATTGTACATTATTGCAGCCATAATATATTTAGTTCATGCTTCATATTTTCATACCCAACAGTCATATGTTTCAGGACCTAAGAGGGTGATTTTCAAAGATTGTGAGATCTAGAAATCCTTTCTGGGTTGTCTTGGGTATTCATCAAAGAGCTTAGATCTGAAATCTTGGCATCATCTAAGCTCCACAACTGCGAGATCTACATTTCTATTTTCATTTGGTAGTTGTAGTCTCAACATTTTTAGCAAGGACAACACAATATAACCTCCAGTATTCCAGTCGTTACGTAGTGCCTTTGAGGAGAGAG
Organism: Pinus albicaulis; assembly: GCA_034641835.2. Classification (NCBI taxonomy): domain Eukaryota; kingdom Viridiplantae; phylum Streptophyta; class Pinopsida; order Pinales; family Pinaceae; genus Pinus; species Pinus albicaulis. The sequence goes on from JAXQQM020058964.1 coordinate 6,901, forward strand.
CTTTAAGATCATTCTAGCCTACTTGTTTGGCTTGAGTTCTTCATATTTTGAGCATTGTTGTACTTGTTTGTCCACTTCCTAATAATAAAATGGCTCAACTATTCTCTATATTCTCATGGTGTAATTAGTTTATGTTTACATTGTTGTAGTTTCCATCCATTATGTTTCTATATTCCCATCTTTCGCATTTTGGGATATTAAAGGGTTCCCCTATCATTTTCCCACATTTCCTTCCCTCGAGGCCCCCTAGCCCCATATTCCATGAGGTCTTAAGACCCCCTCTCATTCTCTAATGCTATGATTATATAAATCAGTGAGAAATACTCAAAAATCTCACTTCTACCCATCCATGCTACCCTTATGTCCCCTTTCCCTGTTCAATACACAAAAATATCTCCCTCCCCCAAAAGTCATGAGAATTGAACATTTGGAGGAGAACATTTAAAAACTGCCTCTAAAAGTTTAATTCCAATGACTTTATTTATTTTTTATTTTTTATTTTTATTTTTTTGGGGGGGTGGGGGGGGGGGGGGAGTGAGAGGGGTGGGATTGTCTAATAATGCCTCTGAAATTTATATTTTCATGAATGTTAAGGGTTACTCAAGGTTTCTAAGTTAGGGGTTAGTGTATTAGGGTTTAAGGGATCACGGGGTTAATGGGTTTTATGTTCTAAGGCCCCGTCTCATTCTGTAATGGTTGAATATTGCACCATGCATGTAGTTGAGTATTGCTTATGTCAGTTTCAAATAGACTTGGAGAAAAATAAGGGAATTTGAATGTTGTTTTGAACCTGTTGTGGAAAAAACCTTTGAGAAGGAATGTAGACTGGTATGGGACTGTCCCTGGAAACATTTGGTAAGAAAATGGATCAATGTTAATGGTGATGACAGCTGAAGGGACATCCTTATATCCTCTTTTTTCTTTTGAGTGGAAATGAATTACATTTGGGTAGTGCATGGAGATTAAAATTACTTTGTTCCTATAAAATTAGATGCATTTATGGAAATTATAATAACATATTATTTTTCCTAAGAAAGAAAATATGTGGAGGATATTTGGGGGAAATGTGAATTTCCATAAAATGTAGATCAGATTTGGGGACCTTGTGGATCTATTCCTTGGACAACAGTAGTGCTTGGAGGTTTTATTTAGAGGGGTTAGTGGAATAAAACCTAATATGAGCAAGAATATTAGTGTTGGAGAACCAATGCTTTGGGATAAAGACTTAGGGGTTCTATGAGTTAAGGGATTTATGAGTAAGGGGTTAAGGGTAAAGGGTAAAATGTTAGTGCTTAGGGGTTTGGGGACCAAGGGGTTGAGGTATTAGGGGTTTAGGTGTTATAGGTTAATCTATTATAGGTTAAGGGCTTAAGGGGTTAAGGGTTAAGCACCAAGGGCTTATGGGTCAGGGGATTTAACGGTTAAGTGCTTAAGGTTTATGGGGTTTATGTGTTAGCATAAGAAGTTAGGGGTTAGGGGTTTAGGGGTGTTGTAAATATTTTCATTGATGGCAAAGGAAGTGGCAAAGGAATTTGCATCTGAAACAGTAACTAAGAACAGAGAAAAGAATTGTAGCAGAGAACAAAGGTCAGCAGAGAAGAACAGAGAAAGAGTGCATCTACAGAGAGCAGTATCATTCAAGAAGAAAATTGAAATTCGTGATAAGTAAGAAACCCTATGAGGGGATTAATGGTGCTCTGCTATTATTAAGGAGCTGACTGGCTTTCATGGAGAAAGGAACAAGGAGCGATACCAAATCAGTTATAACGTGGAAGATTTGGCATTGAAATCTCGATGGAACATGGACTAACTCTTTGGAATAATGAACAGAACCTGGAAGGAAAGAGGTAGAACGTAACAAAAGGAAGCGCGACGGAACCCTGCGTGGAAAAGCGGAACCATGACCAAGTGAATAGAGAAGGCGGTTTCCGGGTTTCATCACACCACCCTTTGGTGATAGACGATATTTCCTGATTGGGGAGTGATTCCATAGAAACGTTGACACGTAGCAAAGGTGGACCCATGAAAACCGCTTATCAAAGTGCACCATCGCGACGTTAACATTCACCAAAGACACCGAAAGTGATATTATTGAACACCGCTGATCTAGGAAGGGGGTCACCTGACGGCATTCATTTTGAGATAATTTCTGTTGCTACCTAAGGTATGAAGCACCGCTATGTGTTATCATATCGCTCATCATCAATGGACGATATCTGCTTGATTATCTAAAGACTGAAAGGAGCAAAGTCATTGCTTGGACGGAAACGATTACAGCTAAGTGGCCCCTGTGTTTTAAATTATATTGATTAAGCCATCGATTATGTATGTGGGGCCAGAACCAAAGGTCTATCTAAAAGCCATTTGATAAAATCGCTGGTTATTAATATAAAGTTATATCATATATTTAATTGCCAAAGGTTGTGAATAATATTTATGTATTTATCAAATTCCACGAATTTGATAAATAAAATTCCAATAAAAGAAAGAAAACCATCAGCGGCACGTTAATATTACTTAACCTTGGCTATAGTATTATTTGGCGGAGATAAAGATTACCTTTGGGACGATTCGTGCATGGAAGAACGAAGATTGGGATTTCAATTTGGATTGGTTCGACTTTTAATATGAATACCATTAGCGGTTGAGTGGTTTTCTACTCATGGTATTGATAAAGGCTAAACTATATAAGGAGAAGAGGATTATATTACAGTGTGTGTGCAGATTGAGGGGTTGTTAATGAATAAAATTTTGAAGAGATATCTGTATGATCGAACTTTGTCTCTGATTTCGATGAATTAGATCTGAAAATGAAGTCATGAAGATCTGACGTGAATCTGATGAAGAAATTAAGAGAAAGTTGGTAGATATGAGGGCTGAAGCCTTCAGTGCGAAAGTGAAAGTTTTCTACAAAATGTTGTTAAATCAGGGGGTTGGAGCTCCCTTCCAGTGGTGACTGGAAAACAAGAGAAGGTAGTAGCCTTCTACAGGTGGGTGCCTGCGTGCAGGTATAAGTCTGCGTCAGCATAAAATTGTAAGAAGTTTTCTTTATAATAAATATTGAAGACTGAGATAACAACAGCAGTGGTTTTCTCCTGAATTGAGTTTCCACCTTAAATACTGGTGTTCATATGTGATACTTATGTTTGATGGTTTGTTCTGTTATTTCTATTCATAATTACTGTTTAACATCTGATGAATGAATGATGCAATGATCTAAGACATAATAAGATCTCTGAACATACAAGTTGGATTCAGTAAAGTAGCATATGGTTTTAAGAAAGAAAAATTAAAAGTTCTCAGTCAGCTATAAATACTGATTCACCCCCCCTCTCAGTGTTTATTCCAACAATTGGAATCAGAGCAGGTCCTTCTGAAAAGCTTAGCCGCTAGAAGGAAGATCAATCAAGATGAGCAATCAAGATGGAATAGCATCTATCAGGCCTCCGCTCTTCAACGGAAATAATTTAATCTTCTGGAAAACAAGGATGAGATCCTATCTTCAGTCTCTGGGTGCAGATGTATGGGCTATTGTTGAAGTAGGATATCAATATCCAGCCGCAGTACCAACAGATCCAACAGAAAGAAAGAATTATGAAACAAATGCAAAGGCGGTTAATGCTCTATTGGGAAGTCTAACTGAATCAGAATTTTTCAAAGTCATGCAGCTGAATACAACAAAGTAAATATGGGACAAAATCATTCTAAGTTATGAAGGTGATGCAAAGGTAAAAAGTGCTAAACTCCAAACTCTCAGAATTCAATATGAGAACCTAAAAATGCATAATGAGGAGAGCATTGCCAATTTATTTTTACGTCTTGATGATATTGTAAATCGTATGAGAAATCTGGGAGAAATAATAACCAAATCTACTTTGGTTGAGAAAGTTTTAAGATCACTAACGACAAAATTTGAGTCAAAAGTTTCTGCTCTTGAAGAAAAGCAGGATCTTCAAAATCTTACTGTGGTGCAACTTCATGGCATACTAACTGCATATGAAATGAGAAGAGGAGGACCATCTGAAGTCAAGGAAGCCATCTTTAGAGCTTCTACAAAAGGGAAAGAAGTACAAGAGACAGAAGGATCAGGGTATATCTCAAAAGAAGATGAGGTAAATTTTGTAAAGAAACTCCAACTTGGTACAGGATGGTTTAGAGGTAAGCTTCCTTTCAAATGTTTTTCTTGTGGAAGAGTTGGTCATTATGCTGCTAAGTGTCCTCACAAAGAAACACATGAAAAAGGAAAGGAAGTAGCAAGAAGGAATAAGAATTGGTTTAGCACTAGAAAAAGTTACTATACTCATGAAGACAGTGATGGGTTATCAGACAGTGAGGAAGAATGTGAACAAGATCTTAGACTTCTCATGGCATTTGAAAAGGAGTCTAGAGAAGAAAAGGATACTTTTATGGATGCTTTAGAGGACAATGATTTTCTTGATGAAATCAATCAACTAAAAATATGCTTAGAAGAAATTAAAGTAACCATAGAGACTCTGAAAAACCAGCTTCAAGAAAAGGAGAAACATAATGAGAAATTAGAATGTGAAATAGTAAGTCTAAGAAAAGAAATTGAGAAAGTAAAGACTTTGAATCTTAGATTTGCTAAAGTATTTGAAACCTTAGATGAGATTATCAAGATACAACGTTATCCTCTTCTAAAGATAGGTCTTGGATATATCGGAGAATATTCTCAGGCTTCAGCACCAAATTATCTAAAAGTAGCTACAGCAAGTACACAACATTCTGCCCCTCAGCAAGGGAATAAAGAATCTTTACAGATAAAGCATGATCATCTCAATTCAAAGAATATTAACAGGAGTACCTTTCAAAGAAACACCAATCAACAGGTAAATTCAAGTAGAATATTTTATAATCGCAAAAATTTCTTCTTCAATGGACAATGTTTCTCATGTCACAATTTTGGTCATAAAGCTGTTCAATGTGTTGCATATAAAACCATCATGACAAGAGAAGCAAGAAAGCAAAGGATTGATATTGGAACAAAGAAGAATACTTATAACAACTTTTCTCCTCTTCAAAATGAAGTTGAATGTGCTTATTGCAATAACTTTGGCCATGAAGAATCTGAATGCAGGAGAAAAGTCCAGCCAAAAGAGCATCTTCCTTCAAGCTCCAAAGTATGGAAAAAGAAGGAATTACAGGTTGAAAATTGTGGCATAGCCCTTTTTGCAGAAGGAGAAGAAAATCAATGGTACATTGATAGTGGATGCTCAAAACACATGACAGGTGACAAAAACAAACTTCTTGCATATAGTGCTCTAGAAAAAGAAAAGAATGTTACATTTGGAAATGATACTCCTGCTGTCATTAAGGGTAAAGGATCTATTTTTCTAAAAGAAAAGGTGAAAGCTAATAATGTCATGTATGTGGATGGATTAAATCATAACCTGTTAAGTGTAAGTCAAATGTGTGATCAAGGAACTGAAGTTGTCTTTAGTTCAAAAGAATGTGTGGTACGTGATCTTGATACAGGTAAAACAATTATAAAAGGAAGAAGAACTCCAAGCAGCCTGTATGTATTGAAGAACTACAAAGAACAATGTTACTTGAGTAAATCTTCAGAAAACTGGCTATGGCATAGAAGGTTGGGGCATCTGAGCTTCTCTCAAATCAACAAATCAAGCAAACTTAAAGTTGTTCGTGATCTTCCCAATATTACTCTACCTGAAAATATCATATGCAAATCTTGCCAATTCGGTAAGCAAACCAGAGTAAAATTTAATGCCAAGGAAGGATCATCAAGTAAGCCTCTTGAACTCATTCATACTGACATATGTGGACCTATGAGGAAAAATTCACCACGTGGTGAAGAATACTATATCTTATTCATTGATGATTTCTCTAGAATGTGTTGGATTGGGTTGGTTAAACACAAAGATGAAGCATTTGAGAAATTTCAGATCTTCGAAGCACTGGTTGAAAATGAATTAGATCTAAAAATCAAGTGTCTTAGATCTGATCGAGGAGGAGAATATACATCCAATGAATTCCTTGAATTTTGTGAACAACATGGGATAAAAAGACAGTTTTCTGTAGCTGGCACTCCACAACAGAATGGAGTAGCAGAGAGAATGAACAGAACAGTTCAACAAATGGCTAGAGCCATGCTTGATGATTCCGGAACACCTGACACGTTTTGGGGAGAAGCAACACATATAGCAATAAATATTCTTAACAAGGCACATGTTCGTGTAAATAGTAATAAAACTCCATATGAACTCTAGTATGGTAATTCTCCCACTGTAAAGCATTTTAGAATTTTTGGAAGCAAATGTTTTATCAAAAATAATGATGAAAAACTTGGCAAGTTTGAACCCAGAGCAGATGAAGGAATATTTCTTGGTTACTCCTCTAGGAGTAGGGCATATAAATGTTACAATAAAAGACTTTGGAAGATTGTTGAATGTATAGATGTTGTTATTGATGAGTCTCCAGCAGCTCCAAAAGAAGAAAAACAAACAACAAATGAAGACGATGATGATGACATATATCCTTCTACATCAAATAGTAATGATACAAATAGTGAACCCAGTGAAGAACCCGAAGATGATTTGTCTGAAAAGGCTCCATCCAAATATGTTCAAAAGAATCATCCAGAATCTCAAATTTTGGGAGAAAAGGGATCAGGTGTACAAACAAGAAGGACTCTTGTGGGATCTTCTAGCAATCTGGCATTTCTGTCCACTATTGAACCACACAATGTTAGTCAAGCTAGCAAAGATGAATGTTGGATTCAAGCCATGAATGAAGAGCTTGATCAAATTGAAAAGAATCACACTTGGGAATTAGTACCAAGACCTCATGACAAAAATGTCATTGGAACTAAATGGATATTCAAAAATAAGTTAAATGAGAATGGGGATGTTATAAGAAATAAATCTAGACTTGTTTGCAAGGGTATGCTCAACAAGAAGGTATAGAATTTGAAGAAACTTTTGCCCCTGTAGCTAGACTTGAAGCCATAAGAATGTTTCTTGCTTTTTCAAGCTTCCAACAAATCAAATTTTATCAAATGGATGTTAAATCTGCTTTTCTCAATGGTGATCTAGAAGAAGAATTTTATATAGAACAACCAGAAGGATTCATTTTGGGAAATGATGAAAAACTTGTTTTTAGACTTAAAAAGGCTCTATATGGTCTCAAACAAGCTTCAAGGGCATGGTATTATCGTCTTGACAAATATCTTCATCAACAAGGATTTTCAAAGGGGTCTGCTGATAGCAACTTATACACAAAAACTGAAAATGATAAACTATTGATTATGGTTGTATATGTTGATGATATCATTTTTGGAAGTAATGAAGAGTCTATGAGTCAGAAATTTGCTTCTGATATGCAGCAAGAATTTGAAATGTCTTTACTTGGGGAACTAACATTCTTTCTTGGCTTGCAAGTGCAACAAGCAACAGATGGAATATTCTTATCACAAGAAAAATATCTTAAGCAAATTCTGAAGAAGTATGGCATGGAAGAGTGCAAACCTGTAAGTACACCAATGATAACCGGATGTAATCTCAGTTCTCATGATGATTCTCCCACGGTGAATCAACCAGAATACAGATCTATGATAGGAAGTCTACTTTATCTCATTGGGACTAGACCAGACATTATGCATGCAGTTGGGATTGTTGGACGATTCCAAGCTAATCCAAAAGAGTCTCACCTTCAGGCTGTCAAAAGAATATTCAAATATCTACAAGGAACTCAAGACTTTGGACTATGGTATCCAAAGAATGCCGATCTTACTCTTCATGCTTACACGGATGCAGATTGGGCTGGAAATGTTGATGATCGAAAAAGCACTAGTGGTGGTGCATTCTATATGGGGCCCCGGTTGGTATCTTGGTTCAGCAAGAAGCAAAGCTCTATTGCCTTATCTACAGCAGAAGCAGAATATGTGGCTGCCACATCATGTTGCACTCAACTTCTTTGGATAATGCAAACCTTACAAGACATTCAAATCAAATGTTCACCTCCTATCTCCATTATGTGTGATAATACAAGTGCCATCAGTATCTCAAAGAATCCTGTTATGCATTCCAAGACCAAGCACATTCCCATCAAGTATCACTTCTTACGTGAACAAGTGCTTGAACAAAAGGTGAAGTTGGAATATGTGCCCTCCAAAGAACAAGTTGCTGATATATTTACCAAACCTTTACCCAGGGAAGCGTTCGAATATCTCAGACAGAAGCTGGGAGTAGTCTCTGTCATGTAGAAGATCAGATCTACTTAAATATAGAAGATTAATTGAATACGCGGTTTTCCTGAAGGACAGAAAACCGCATATGGGTAGTTGCTGACAAATTTTTGCTGGGTCAACATTCTTCAGCACAGCTGCGGTGCTGTTGGGTATTTCTGGATACACAGGTGAAGGGGGAGCATTGGTCATATGAAAAGGATGCATTGTTGAAATTTATAAGTCATTTTTGTTATATTATGTTTGAAGATGCAGCATGACCTCAGGGGGAGCATGGTATTGTCGGTTCAAAGGATATTGATCAACTCTTTGCCATTGATGTCAAAAGGGGGAGGAAAAGAAAAAAGGGGCTTCTATAAGACAATCATAGGAAGAGTATTGCCATCAATGCCAAAGGGGGAGATTGTTGGAAATATTTTCATTGATGGCAAAAGAAGTGGCAAAGGAATTGGCATCTGAAATAGTAACTAGGAACAGAGAAAAGAATTGTAGCAGAGAACAAAGGTCAGCAGAGAATAATAGAGAAAGAGTGCATCTACAGAGAGTTGTATCAGTCAAGGAGTAAATTGAATTCAATAGGAAGGATATTTGAGTCCCTGTGGAATTAATTCATGTGTATGCATCCTGATGGAGGATAATTGAAATCCGTGATAAGTAAGAAACCCTATGAGGGGATTAATGGTGCTCTGTATGTTGTTCAAGGAACCAATGTTAATACAGTCGACAGTGTATCCAAACTGGTAGACAGTGGAGTTATATATTCGTTTAATATATGTTATGAACGTAACAAAAGGAAGCGCGACGGAACCCTGCGTGGAAGAGCGGAACCATGACCGAGTGAACAGTGAAGGTGGTTTCCGGGTTTCATTGCACCACCCTTCGGTGATAGGTGGTATTTCTTGGTTGGGGAGAGATTCCATAGAAACGTTGACACGTAGCAAAGGTGGACCCATGAAAACCGCTATCAAAGTGCGCCATCGCACGTTAACATTTTACCAAAGACACCGAGCGATATTATTGAACGTCGTTGATCTAGGAAGGGGTCATCAGACGGTGTTCATTTGCTATAGATGCGCGAAGGTTACCCAAGGTACGAAGCACCATCATGCGTTATCATACATGCATCATCAATGAACAATATCCGTTGGATCATTTAAAGACCGAGCGATGTGCTCTTCGCTGTCGGATGGAAACGATCATTAGCGATGGGCCCCAGTTTTTAAATTATATTGATTAAGCCGTCGATTATGTATGTGGGGCCGGAACCAAAGGTCTATTTAAAAGCCATTTGATAAAAGCGCTGGTTATTAATATAAATTTCTATTATATATTTAATTGCAAAAGTTTGTGAATAATATTTATTTATCAAATTCCATGAATTTGATAAATAAAATTCCAATAAAAGAAAGAAAACCATCAACGACACGTTAATGTTTCTTAACCTTGGCTATAGTATTATTTGGCGGAGATAAATATTACCTTTGGAATGATTCGTGCATGGAAGAACGAAGATTGGGATTTCAATTTGGATTGGTTCAACTTTTAATATGAATACCATTAGCGGTTGAGTGGTTTTCTAATCGTGGTATTAATAAAGGCTAAACTATATAAGGAGCAGAGGATTATACTATAGTGGGTGCAGATTGAGGGGTTGTTAATGAATAAATTTTTTGGGCAGAGATTCGTGATGGTCAAACTTTGTCTAATTGGGACCGGGACGAAATGAAGTCATGAATTTCACGCAAATCATGAAGAAATTAAGAAAAAGTTGGTATGGATTCGAGGGTTGAAGCCTTCACAGAAAGTGGAAAGCTTTCTACAAACTGGTGTTAAATCAGGGGGTTGGAGCTCCCTTCCAGTGGTGACTGGAAAACGAGAGAAGGTGGTAGCCTTCTACAGGTGGGTGCCTGCGTGATGGTATAAGTCTGCGCCAACATAAAATTGTAAGAAGTTTTCTTTATAATAAATATTGAAGACTGAGATAACAGAAGCGGTGGTTTTCTCCCGAATTGGGTTTCCACCTTAAATACTGGTGTTCATATGTGTTTCTTATGTTTGATGGTTTGTTCTATTATTTCTATTCATGCTTATTGCTTAACATCTGATGAATGAATGGTGCAATGATCTAAGTAAAGACATAATAAGATCTCTGAACATACAAGTTGGATTCAGTAAAGTAGCATATGGTTTTAAGAAAGAAAAATTAAAAGTTCTCAGTCAGCTCTAAATACCCCATTATCCCCTCCCGCATTTACTCCAACACGTACCTGACACCTTCTCTCACACATATCCACTTACAGATTATGCAAATTTAGCTATTTTTATTTTTTCATTTTGTGTATTTCAGAAACCCTTTCGGTTACTCTTGGAATGTGTAGCCGTAGATTATATCTTCATCTCTTTCTGCTGCCTTTATGAGCCATACACTAGCAGATCTATATTATTTTAAATTTCTAGTAGCAGTGTACCATCTAAAACTGCGTTGTACTAGTTCTCTGGAATTCTGCTATGTAGCAGCATTTCATATTTGGCATATGTATTCATGGGAGTCTTGTTTTCCTTGATAATTTGAGTTGTGCCCACTTTTATTGTACTTATTTGCTATTGATTTACATAATAAAATGGCTCCATGGTTTTCATACATTTTTTTGTAATGTTATTCATTACTATTTCCTTGATTTTGCACTATATTCCTTCTTTTCCCATTTGGGAATATTACAGTGGTATCAGAGCATAATATTGGTTCAGCCTATGGATCTCAGCCAATATGCTATAAGAATGAGAAGAGAAGAAGGAAGGGATCATAATGATGGAAAGAAAAAGTTCTATCTCATCTCTTTTGAGATCTACGAGGGACCTCATCAAGGAGGTCAAGCAAAGAAGAATGAAGGGAAACTATAAGACCTCATTAGGGTTTCAAGATGAGGAAGGTCCATGCACTTCGTATCAGTAGAAAATAAAACCGGTATTGCATAGAGCTCCAAAGCAATACATTATGTCTACTTTCTTTGAGGAGGAAGGTGAAAGACATGGAGATGGAGGAAACTTAGATCATGAGATTTTAAGTGAGTATCTTGCAGAAGACAGATCTCAACCAAGAGCTTTCAAGGAGAATCTAACTCTCCCACAGTTTATTCAGCTCAAAGAAGAGAGAAGACCTTGCAGCAATAGGAGGAGAAAGTACAATAGATTTATATTATCTAAATTTGATTGGTCATCCACATGCACAGTAAGGGCTTGGGGAATGTAGTTGGATGCATTCTTCCTGCTACATCCAGTGGTAGAAAGAGAAGTTGTTGAGATTACAACACTGCACCTTGAGGGTGAAGAAAACATTTGGTGGTTTAGCCATCTGAGTCATGCACAAATGACTGTATATGCAGATTTTACTCAAAGGTTGATCAATAGTTTTGACAAGAAGAAATCAGAGGAGAAGAAAATCCCACCACCACTTGCTGCAAGAGCACTTACATTATGAGAAAGAATACTTTCACCTTTGAAAAGTGGTCTTTATCTCTTGAAATTTAGAGTCTCGTGCATTATTCAAGAGATGCATGAGGAAGAGGAGACTTATACCAACACTGGTGTAGCCATAGAGAAGCATCCATCATCATAAGTACTTGGGGAAGTCATCACACTGAAGGAAGGAACCCTTGTAGCAGCACAAGATGTTCCCAAGATTTACCAAGGTATGCACATATTTCCACTTCCTATTATTTCAGGACATCATATGGAGGGTTGTGGGGGCATGCCATCAGGGAAAATACATAACCTAGGGTCAAAGAACATTGTTGATTTGGAGCAGCAGACTATCACTGTGCATAGGACCCTTGATTTTTTCAGGGAAGAGATATATATTCATCCTGATTTCTCATTGATGGGCTGCGCATAAGACTTTGGGTTGGAGTGTAGAGCTTTGGAGGATAGGATGAGAATTTTCCTAAAAAATCCAATGCAAAACTATATGTTTGAAATTGAACATGATCATGAGTCAACCTATGTATCATATGGATATCAACAGTGCTATCATGGAGTAGCAGTGATGAGTTGGGGGCCTAACTATTATTGAGACATTCTGATGACTATTATACTTGTGTAGTATTCGATGGGCAGATGATTGATGGAAGACATCGTATGATAAATGATATCTCCCATTATTATGATGGATCCTTCTTGATGAGAACTTCACAACTCAATGAGAAGATTTTTCCTACAACATATGTGGATCCTCATGGGGTCCATTTGGTCATTGACTAGTGGTCTTCATTTGGAGATCTCCAGGAGGCTGCACTTCAACATCCCATGAAGTGTAGAGACAATTATTTGGATTGGGGGGTGGTATTCTCCATTGGAGGGATACCAATTTTGAGCATGATGATAGACACTCACCATTGGTTGGATGGGTGATGTTGATGAGAAAGCGGCTAGAAAGCCACTTGTAGATCTATGACGCAGGGCAACAGGAGGCAAGGCTACCTTGGCTACTCTTGAAATATTTTGGTCAGCATGTGACATATCCTATTCCAAAGGGTATGTTATTGGTTGGAACTTGGCATGGCACTTCCATCATATGGAAATAGGGAGTTTGGGTGCATTGGGATGATGTGACATTCTTCATGTCAATCATTATGTTTTCACTTTATGGTTTGTATGATGGATGTGTGAAGGGGTAGAAAAAGCTATTTTTTCTTTGGCTACTCTTGGGAGAGTATGGGTTGAATTTCTCTCATACCTTGCATGATATTTTAGAAGAGAAGGATGGCACAATCAGGGTGCAAAGGGGCTACTCTTCAGCATTGGAGGATCATGAGGTAATTCCACATAGGAAGGAGTCTCCCATATGTAGTAGCATCATGGTATGTGACTTTGACATATGGCATGTCAAAGGATGGAGTCATGTGGTGATAGGAGCTTTATCACAAAGGAAAACAACGTTGTCACTTAGGAGTATGTATTTATTGATGGAGTGTCACAAGGGGAGTATGCATCCCTTCATTTTTTAGACCACTATGAGGAGATTCTCATGGGAGGGCCCATCCATGAACCTCATTTTTAGCCTACTCACTATGCATGGTAAGAATGGCATGTTTGTACTTATTTTTCATATAACAAAAAATTTTCATTTTCTTGCCATATGTGTACAGTGCATTGCTCCACAAGAGGGCAAGTTTCTATTTTTGCTACATGGTATTTCTAAGACCAATATCATTGATGGAGGAAGCCCTTTCTTGGATGAATTTGGGCATGTATTGAGTTTTTCTTGTTATTCTCATCTTATATATGATGCCATTTACTACTTCCTAGTAGTTGAGAAAACATGCACAGCTAACAAATTGTTGGGAGAGAACTTGCCCCATGATGTTCTGAAACCACAACTAGAAAAACTGTGTTGTATCCACTGGAGAGACCATTGGTATCATCTAGCCTCACGCATAACATTTAGTATCCTTCTTATTTGGATGCCATATGGTCCACTTGGTATGATATGGTTTGCGCTCATGAAACTAAAGAAGGGGGCTTTACAGATCCAATTGTCCTTTTGCCTGTGGAGAAAAATGTTATTGTAGCCCAGAATCTACAGCAACTCTACACTTTGCATAAGTGGAGTGAGAGACAGTGTGGGGTAGGCCATTTGGTCTACCATGTTCATATATTTATCCCAGCTACATTGTAAGAGCCAAAGGTGGAAGGACATTTTCAAGAGTTACCATTTTGGAGTGTGACTCACTTTGTATGGATGATAGCTTGGGGTTTGGAGTTTCAAATGGGAATGAAGGTTCCTAACAATTTTCTAATTCCATGCCTCAAGAAGTCCTGTAGACCACATATATTTACCTCTATGGATATCCCACTACTTCATTATGAGGGCCATTTGGAATTGTCACCAAAGGCTTACTTATACACTTGGGAGGAGCAACTAGGGGACATATTGACGAGAGGGCATCTTGTTCATTGGAGGAAATTATCATATGAGGATGCTACAGGAGGAAGAGGATAAGCTCTTCAGTCCTATCCTTGTAGATGCTTGAGTACAAACAACATTTGGGAGGGGAGGACTGTAATATTCCTAAAATTAGCACACAACTAATTGGAATATTAAATTTTGATTTTTCCCTTAGTTAGAGGAATAAGAGGGTATGAAGACCCATAAATATCCTTAGTAGGAATAAAAGGCACTCCTAGTGTGAAAGGAGGTCATCTAAAGGCTAGATTGAAGACCCTTATGTGTGAAAAGGGGTTAGAGCATGAAGACTGGGTCAACCTTGACCAGATCAAACATTGTTGGTATGGAAGGAGTGGCACTCATTGAAGGACAATGCAGTTTTAGAGGGAGATTCCATGCATGGAAGTAGTGGCTTTAATGAGTGGGGCCCAACATGAAGAAGCTCGCCAAGAATATAAGGAAAAGGATGGCAGCCATTGTGGGTATGACTGAATTATTATTTTCTTGATGGTACTTTTAGACTTGTTGCTCCCTTTGGCTATTTAGCTAAGATTGCAGTGCTCTTTAGCACAGGGTGTTACCGAGCGGGAATCCCACCTCTTTACTTGAGGAGCCTCTAGGAAGATTATTGCATTACATTTCCACATTTTGGCATCAAGCCAAGCTCTATCTTACTTCTACAGTGCAGTTTCTATTGAGAGGTGTGCTGAGTTGTAGGGTGCAATAGTGGAGGGTTGAGAAACCCAACTTCTCAGCTTGTTTTCCATTGGAAGGAGCAGCCCTTCATCCAGGAGGCTTGTATCTTGAGATTCATTTCATAATTTAGCATTAGGCTAAGGAATTTCTACTAGTTACAATGCATTTTCCTGAAGGAATTACGTTATTTCAAAGTGCAGTTGCAGTAGAGGGTTTGGGGCCCTAGTTGGGGGAGATAAATTTCAGTGAGGGGATCAACCTCTCATTAGGAGAATCAATAAGAGGATTTTTCATACATTTCTAGAACAAAAGAGCCACCTCCTATCACTCATCCAGTTGCCGAGATTATTTAGCCCTAGGGCCATATTTGTATTTTCTGCATTTTGTGTATTTCAGGAAACCCTTTCCGAGTTACCTTGGAAATGTGTATGGGATCTTAGATATATACTCCCGGCACTTTATGAGCCATACACTAGTAGATATATATTATTTTACATTTCCAGTAGCAATGTACCATATAAAACTATGTTGTACTTGTTCTTTGGCATTCTTCTATGTAGCAACATTTAATATTTGGCATATGTATTCATTGGAGGCTTGTTTGCCTGGATTATTTGAGTTGTGCCCATTTTTATTGTACTTATTTGCTGCTTATTTCCATAATAAAATGGCTCCATGGTTGTCATAAATTTTGGTGTAATGTTATTCAATGTTGTTTCCTTGATTTTGCAGTATATTCCTGCTTTTCCCATTTGGGAATATTACATGTTACTAAACCTTTGAAATTGAAGGAAGTCAACATTGGGATAGAAGAGCAACCCAAGTTGGCTAAGATTGGGGACTACTGGGATGGTGATACAATAGGTAAGATTGCAGAGCTACTCACAGAGTATCAGGATCTATTTCCTACAAAGTTGTCTGAGCTGAAGGGAATTGTAGGGGACTTGGGTGTTATGAAGATCACACTGAAACAAGATGTGTGCCTTGTCAAGAAATGCCCATATCTATTGAACCCAAAATATAAGTAGAAAGTAAAGGAGGAGTTAGAAAATATGGTGGTTGCGGGCATCATTGAACTGATTGAACAGTCTAGTTGGGTAAACCCAATGGTGGTTCAGGAGTAATATACCAAAGGAGAAATAAGGATTTGTGAAGAATTGTGCAATTTGAGTGATGCCTGTGTGCATAACCCCTTCCCTACTCCATTTTTTGATGAAATCCTGGATAATGTAGGAGGAAAAGAAGCATATTTGTTTACTGATGGATTTTCGGGGTATCATTAGATCATAATTGCACCAAAAGACTGCATCAAGACCACCTTCACCACTGAATGGGGTTCCTTCCAATATATGGTCATGACATTCGGATCGAAAAATGCACTTGCAATATTCTCGTGCGTGGTCATGGCTGTGCTCAAGGAATTCATGCATAAATTCTTGGAGGTATATTTTTATGACTGGAAAATGTTTGGACTGGTAAAGAAACACGTGTAAAACCTCCGCATGATGCTTGACACCTGTCGGAAGCATCAGATTTCTCTCAACCTAAAGAAGTGTATATTATATGTGCCTTTTGGAATTTTATTGGGGCATATAGTATGTCAGGAAGGATTGATGGTAGACCCAGCCAATATTGCAGTTATCATCAGCTTGAAAGTCCCTACTGATGAGAAACAGTAAACTTGCTATAGGGTAAAATTCTTGGGTTGTTGGTTATCGAATATCCCTCTCAGGGCTTTCCGGTGCCTGAGGCAAACAGTAAGATTAGATGTATAGTTCACAAAGATGGCACATACATATTCATATTAACTTAAAACAACTTGATGGAGTAAGATGTAAAATTACCTCTCTAATGATCTTGAAGTCTTTTGGAGAGCACTGAACAGCGAAGCAAGGATCCTTCTTCACCAGCTCCAAATCTCGACTCTGCAATCAGTCAAAGCACCCATGTAATCTCTACCATAACATACATTTCCTATAAATTAAGTCAATATATAATAAACATTTAAAATATGCACATCTAAGCCATTCATCTCATGCTATATAAGTGATTAAATAACAATGACAATATCAACACATAGAATGGACAAAACAGATACAGTTCTATTGATTTATAAAAATGAGGATTACAACCGTCGGTTGTACCAAGCCCTCCTCAACCTTCCAATCTCTCTATCTCTCAAAGTGGTGATGTCTTGATCAACAAGTTCTCAATGAACCTCTTTGACCTTTGACCTTCACACTACAACAATGATCTCTACTTCACAAGTATTCAAAAACTTTGACAATCCTTCGACCTTGAACCAAGACCCTTCAACTCCATTTTATAGGAGATGGAGAGAGAAGTCATTGCCCTTCTCTTTCCACCAGTTCTGAATATAAAAAACCAAGATGTTTCCTCAACTTCCACGCTTTTTCCTTCTTTGAGAGTTCAGTTGTTTATGGCAAGGCCCAATAAGAGATTAGTGCTTTGCAGTTTCCTTTTTGTACTGACTCTCCTGTGAGAAAAAGCTGGAAATTCAAATCATTCTCCGCGGGGTTTTCCCGTTCCAAACTCAAAACACGGGTAACGCTGCTCTCTAGTGTAAACAGAGCGTTGCCCTAGCCACTAACGTGGCCTATTCATTGATCAGGTGCATTATAACACTCTTGTGTTGTTATAGTGAGGCGTTACCTTGGCAGAAATAGGTTTAGTTTAGGTCTTTGTATTCCTTCCATATTTATCTTCTCCTCTGAGCTGATGAGGAGGTATTTTGACCTGTAACAGATGCCCCCTAAAGTGTGAGGTCAGAGACGAAGACGATGGCCGAAATACTTTACAATGTGTGTAGTAGAGATAAAGAGATTGAAAGACTGAGGAAAACCTGAAACAACAACATATGTCAGAAAATATAGTATCTGCCTTGAGTCGGGCATTCCCATGCTCAGTAGCTTAAACAACATGATTTCTATAGAATAGAGATATGAAGAATCTGTCCACCGATAAGCACAATGTGAAAGTGTCTGTCATAACAGGATCAGGCTGAAGAAGCTGTCTCCATAAACAATATCGCAACTTGGGGAAGGGAACACAACTTTAATGATGTAACCTTTGCCCCAAGGTCTTGACTGCCGATTCACTTAAACTGCATATTTCTCAACATGTGAATGAAGGAGCTGTCATCGAACATGTGAGAAATCGTCTGAATACCAGTCATTAATGAAAACTATTAACAGACGCGAAGGTGGCCACCGATAATGATGATGGTCCCTAAGATGCACAGTACAATCTAGCGAGTGTGAATAAAAAGAGTTGAAGTCGAACACTCGTAGAATCATTCGACCAGGAGCCAATGATGAAGACTCCTGATCAAACACAAGACTACCTGCCACTGATGTCTGCAAGTATCCGGATACTGATGGGTTTCTGTATCATCTCCCTAGATAAGATTTTGAAGTCGATAGGAAGAGATCTGTTGAAAGGTAGGCACTGAGGCGTCCTACATCAGTCAACACGAAACGGAAACCAAATGATTTTGTTTGTGATGGAGATAATGAAGAGTAAATGGGGATGTCAGACGACAAATAATTTCTAGCATAATGAGCGGTTTGGTTGATAAGAGGAGCAGTAGATAGCGAGATCTGCTTGAACAATAGAAGGCACTGTAACAGGGTACTAGGCAGCTGAGACTTAATGAACACCAAAGAGTGTATTAGGATTTCACTGGTGTAGGGACGCTGGGAGATGAAGGCTAATACTCATAGATGGTAGGGTTTGGCTAACTGCGAAAGAGTTTTTTGGGAAGTGCCATGTTCAAGATTTTTGCTGCCAAATCGACCTTTCTGAAATGTAACAGAGGTAGTATCCATTTTGTCCAATTTTTTCCCCGTCTGATTAAGTTTAACGAGTCTAGACGAGTAAAATCGGTGAATTTTTCATATTTAGAGAGTCTAAAAAATATCGTAAAAGACAACTCCGTGCCCTGTCTGATTAGGTTTAACGAGTCCAGACGAGTAAACTCGGTGAATTTTTCATTTTTAGAGAGTCTGAAAAATATCATAAAAGACAACTCCATTGGGGTACCTTTGTCATGTCTTGATAACCGAGCACGACAAAGGGAGAATAGTAAGCCTGAAACAGTTCATTTTCCGTGAGTTAGTCCATCGAAGCCGGAAAAGTGAGAAATCTATGTTCGATGGATGTCTACCTTTTTGTTATGAGTATGAGGAGACGGAGTAAACTCAGTACTCTTTCTGAAATTTTAGCGAGTCCAACAAAGAAACAATCGGTGCTCTCCGTGAAATTTTAACGAGTCACGCGAAGAAAAATCAGTGCCCTCCATGAAATTTTAACGAGTCACGCAGAGAAAACTAGGTTACTTTTTCGGTTTAAAGAGCTTTGAAAAAGACGAAAAGAATGGCTCCTTACTTCTCTATCGTGGTAGTTTAGCGAGCCCGACAAAGTCAACTCAGGTTTTTTTCAGTTTTATGAGTTAGAAAAGGTCCCTAAAAAGAAAGCTCAGTGCTTCTTCATATCAGTTTTAACGAGTTTCAAGAAGAGAACTCCAAGTTTTTCGGATTAACGAGCAAGAAAAATACCATAAAAAGAACGCTCGATATCAACTTCGTATAAGTTTAACGAGTCCGAAGAAGGGAACTCGAGGTTTTTCGGATTAACAAGCAAGAAAAATACCGTAAAAAGAATGCTCGACCAAACATGTGTATGTCTACAAATGAATCTTGATCACTCATCAGAACATCAATAACAAATCTCAATAGTTGCGACACATATGCAACAAGAATTCACGACTTTTGCCGACTAGCTTAAGAGAGTCATGCCCCAGAATTGGCTATAAGAAGGTCAAAAGACCTTCATTTTCACTGTTTTGAGTGATGTGAAGGGGCTTTGGGGTGAAAAGGGGTGAAATCTTCAACTGATGATTACGGTCAATCCGGGCAACGGTTTTCCTTCCCGCGAGATCCAGGTAAGAGCTAGAACCTCCTGCTATCATTTAATTGTCTTTTTGTTAAGTTTTTCTTCATGTCTCAAATGTGGTAATCAGAGGCCCTGGGGGTAATTTTACATGGACCATGCCGCAGTGTTAGAGCCACGTTAAGCACACTTCCCGTGAAGGGATGACGCGTTAGTGTGCTCTGTTTTACACTATGGCCAGCGTTAGGCGCACCTCGTTTTTTAGCAACTCATTTCTCAATGTTTTGAAGTGGTCCAGGCAATTTTTAATCGATTAAAAATGTTGCATTTGCAGGTATTCAACTGTTAATCATGAGTATCTGGCAAGAGAGAGAACATGAACGGGAAGAACGAGATATGATTACAGATGCTGCAAGCTTGATAGCTCTCCACAGATGCAGTTTGCTAAAATATGCCCGTTTAGAACTAATGAGGGGTCATGAGGACCTCCTGAGGTGGCTAATCCAGAAATGGGACGAGCGGCACCATGTCTTTCAGATTGGGGGCAATGAGCTCTCAATTGAGAAAGACGATGTGTACTTTTTGACCGGCCTATCATGTCATGGACCAAGGCCCAACTTGACGGGGTCCAGAGCTGACCCGCGTTCCACGGCTAATTTTATTCTTGAGCATTGCATACGTGACACACAGGCTGTGAGCAACTGGGTACCAATTGCATGGGTGACTTTGAGACCACTGAGGCCTATATTATGGATGATTGTTCGCTTGGTAGCTGCCAAGAGTCAGCCTGTGGCCACCAAGGCCCAGATGCTACTAGCCGTGGACTGTATGCAGCCTCAGGTGTTTGACTGGTGTGACGGAGTTGTCCGTCGGGTCCGAGCAGAGCTTACCACATGCAAAAAACGTACCCAAAGAGAGTTTGGGTATGGTACACTGATTGTCTCTTTCTTACTGGAGCAAGTACCATTGATGAGGCCCAAGATCGTTATATCGCCATTGGGCTCACATGAGCCAAGGCAGGCTCAATGGGTACCTTTGCTTCTGCGAATTGCAGAGGGTCCCGTCCGCCACTATTTTGATGATGGGTTTTTTGATTGGCTAAAATCCCAGATTATGATGATTGAGGATTATCCCTATGCAGGGATGGACTTCACAGGTGATCCGGAGTTAGCGCTGCCCCCTGGCACCCAGTGGGGACTCGATGGTAAGAATGAAATGATAAGTGTACTGTAGGAAGTACTTTTTTTTTGTCTTTTGAATGTTTATGCAATTTTTTTTGTTGAAATAGGGTGAAAATTATGTTTTGACATGAAGCATTGTTTTCTTGACACATATGTGGCACCTGTTTGCCCAGTTGGGGCCCCTCGCTATGCACGGCAAGGACTACAGCTACTCAGGGCTGGCGCACTAGCAGAGGATGTGGAAGCCGCCGAGGATGATGATGCCCAGGTTTTACATGAACTCTCCAGAAACCTGGAGGGTTTGAGTATGGGTATACCACCCCTTCCTATGCGGGAGGTTCTAGTTTGATTACAGCAGCATACCGTAGGTGTGCCAGAGAGATACTTGGTACCTCTGAGGAGGATAGCTAGAGCAGTTGTATGTTACCATGATCATCAGGCCTAGCTGGCGGAGAGGATGTATTAGTGTCAAAGCATGGCTTAGTACAGCCAAATTTTTGTAAAACACCGAATTTTTGGAAGATTTTTTGATGTAACTATTGTAATGGACACGACATATATACATATACATACTTTTTGGTGATTTTGTGTTTTTTGATTTTTTATGTATTTTTCAATGGGATGAAAATATATATACTCATGTATAAATCTTTTATAATAAATGTGACAAATGCCAATCTAACACATAGTTTTCCAAAGAATCGGTTAATGCATTAAATTCTCTAGGAACATGCTCAAATGTGATTTTTTGGAATTGACGTTCTAAAATTTTTACCCTTAAAAAATAACGTAACAAGACTGGATGACGGACACAGTAATGATTGTTTAACTGCATAATGACGAGTTGGGAATCTAACCTGACCACTAAATTGGAGATGTCACGAGATGCCGCTTCCGTGAGGAGTTGGATCACTGACATGTACTCGGCAACGTTATTGGTGGAACTACCTAGGAAAATTCCCCCAGAACCAAGAAGTTTTGACTCAGGAGTATAGATAACCCAGGCAGCTGAAGCAATGTTTCTAGTGTGACGACTAGCACCGTCCGCATATCCGACGTATGATAAGGAGGGTGACGACATCTATGTGGAAGAAAAAGATTGTACATGAGAAAATAACACCTCAAAAAACCAAAAAAAAAAAAATCCAGAAACATCAAAACAATAGGAAAAACTTATATACATAAAATTACAAAGCATACGCTTAGTGCGAAACTAGGAAAAATACTTCTTGAGATAGAGCTTGTTGCGGGGCTCCGCGAGTGGAATTCCATTACCGTCTTGAAGTTCGTAAGCCCCTTTTGAGAGGACTTTAGTGACGATGTAAGGACCAAGCCATAATGGTTGGATCGTTCCTGCCCCCAAGAGGTCATGTTTCTGATCATAGAGTAGAACAAGATCGCCCTCTTGGAAAGAACGAGGCTTGACAGATTTTTCGTATTGAGCTTTGACTCAGCGCTGGTGAGCTTCGAGTGCTAGTGTAGCATCTCAACGAGTTTTGTCCAAATGATCAAGTGAGAGCAAGCGTTCTTCTGTGGCAGTGGTGCCAGGCAGGAGTTCAACGACAAGTTTGAGTGATGGAATTTCGCACTCAATTGGAAGTACTGCCTCTAGGTTGAATGCAAGTTGGAATGGCGTGAAGCCTGTGGCAGTTTTGACTAACGTTCGGTATGCCCATAACGCAAAATACAACTTTCGATGCCATGTGGTTTTATGATTTCTGACCAGTCGATGAATCATGGTTTTCAGGACACCATTTACGGCTTCGACTTGACAATTAGCTTAAGGATAATAAGACGAAGATTGATGTTGACGAAGATCTAGCATGGATGTTAATTTGGTCATCATATGATTCTGAAAGTGGGATCCATGATCTTTGAAAATAGATAGGGGTACGCCGAACCGATAGATTACCTAATTGAATAGGAAGAGAGTGGTGGTTTTTCCATCAGCCTTGAAAGTGGGAATGGCTTCTACCCATTTCATAAAATAGTTGACCGCAACCACAATGTAGTTGTGTCCATTTTCCAAAGTGGGATTGTAAGTGACGAAGTCAATTCCCCATTTAGCGAAAGGACCAATGGAGATAACCAGATGAAGGGGGGAAGGATGAGCACACATTTTATTTGTGAATATTTGGCATGGATGGCACTTCTGGACCGCTGCAATGCAGTCTTGAAACAAAGTGGGCCAATAGTAACCTGAGCGTAGGATTTTTTGGGCAGTAGCTAGGCCTGAAAGATGACCACCACATGCCCCCGCGTGGCAGTCATTCAAAAATTTTTCTGATTCATTGAAAGTGAGACAACGTCGGAGAATAGTATCGATACCACGGAGATATAATGTATTGTTCAACACGAGGTAGTGCTTTGCCTGGTGGTGAATACGACGACGGTCGTCCGACGTGAGAGTTGGGCAGAAGCGTTGGGTTTGTAGGTAGACCAAAATTTCACCATACCATGGGTCTAAAGAATCAACCAAGTATACAAATTCATTAGGAAATGGATCATGAGCTACTTCTCTTGGGTCGATTCTGGGAAGGTCCGATAATAATTCGACGAAGACGAGGGATTTCTTTGCTTTGGCAGCTGTGAAGACCAAATCAAATTGTTGGAGGATTATGATCCATTTGGAATATTTTCCTCCAATAATTTTTCGAGACAGGATGTGTCGCATGGGGTTATCCAAAGCAATAATCGTAGTTTGTCGCAACAATATATAGTGTCAGAGACGGGTGACGGCAAAAACTACCGCCAGAGAAAGTTTCTCCACATGTGAATAACGTAGTTCAGGTCCGATTAGTCCTTTGGACAAATAGTATATCACATGTTCACTGTCGTCATTGTGAACTTGAACCAGAACCATTCCAAGTGAGGATGGTGAGGCTGCCAAGTAGAGGAGAAAGTCACGTGAGTAGTCGGGGGCACTAAGGAGTGGCGCTGAAACAAGTGCATGTTTTAAAGCGTCAAATGACCGTTGAGCTTGGTCATCCCACAAGTATAGTGTTCCTTTCTTCAATAATCACATAAATATTTTCGTCATCTCGGCATAGTTAACAATGAATCGACGTAAAAAGTTTGCCTTCCCTTGCAAACGTTGGAGTTGAAGGATGGATTTTGGTGCCGGAAATTCAACAATTGCCTTAACCTTATCGGGATCAACCCTAATCTTGTGCTTGGAGACAATGAAACCTAACAGACGCCCAGACTCAACCATAAATACGCACTTATGAGGATTCAGACGTATATTATAGAATCTACACCTAGCAAAAATTTCTTTCGGATGAGCGAGGTGATCAGGTCGTTTCTTGGAATGGGCCGGAAGGTCATCCAAGTAAGCCTGTACAATATGTCGAATGTCGTGAAAATCGTAGTCCATAGCCCGCTGAAAAGTTGCTCCAGCATTCTTCAGACCGAATGGGAGTTTGCGATACGCAAATGTGCCCCAAGGACAGATGAAGGCATTTTTATGCTGGTTGCATTTTTTAATTGCAATCTGGTTATAGCCCGAGAATCCATCCATGAAGGAAAAATATTCGCATCCGGCACAATCGTCGAGAATTTGATCTATGAACGATGTAGGATAATTGTCTTTGGGACAAGCGGCATTCAGATCGCGATAGTCAACACAAACTCGAATGGTGCCTTGTTTTTTATCGACGGGAATCGGATTGGAAACCCATTCCGTCAAAGGAACGGGATAGATGAAACCAGCATTTAAAAGTTTTTCCACCTCAATTTTGATGGCGGCTGCTTTGCACGGGTGAACAGGCTTGAGTCGCTGCCGAATTGGTTTGGCATTGTCATAAATCTTGATTTCGTGCTCGACTATAGATGGATCTATGCCGGGTATTTCGTCATAAGACCAAGCAAACACATCGCGAAATTCCTTGAAAAGGGATGTGAAGCATGCAATTTCCTCAGGATTGCAATCGGCTCCAATCTGAATATTTTCCACGATACCCGTTTTGACCGAGATATCAATGAGCATTGTCTTAGAAATATTACCCATGTTCCCTTCTGAATCGATAGTTTGAACAATCTTGTAAGCGGAGGGAACCATCTCAGGTGGGTCAAAGGATGGGATTTCAGTTTTTATCACGTCCGAGTCAATCATCGAAGCATGACGGTGAAACTCTCCCCAAGGTAGTTCTTCTAGAGACATGATCTCTCAAATAACTTCGTTTGTAGGCAACACTTCATTGAGGAGATCCTTAGAGAGAACTATGATGGGTGGGAGGTTTGTACCTTTGGTCGAAACCATAGCAGTGGAGGGTTCAGATGTAATTTGGATGGCTTGGTAGGCCAACTTGGCTGGTGAGAGTGGCATATGATCTCTGTAGGAATCGATGTCTGAAGGTGCCAGAAGGATCCATCGGTCGATAGAGCCATCCAAAGTGGTGGATATCATTGCAACCGTGTTTGGGATCTGTGGCGGCAGGAGAGGAAAATAACCCAGTAGGAAGATGCCTTCAGAAGACCAGTACCAATATTGACGTAAGAGTCAGGAAAGCCTCCTATTAGGGGTACAGTGCTACTTGGTAACGTGGTATAATCAGGGGTGCAGAATGATAACTCATCCACTATGACTATTTTCCCATCCAATGGAAATATGATGAGTCGGAAGACCGAAGAAACAATGGCAGTCATGGCGTAAGACCAACTGCGACCAAGCAATAAATTATAGTCGAGATGACGATCTACGACTTCAACGTCCACGGTTACCGTTTTCCCACCTAGAGTGATGGGAAAGCTAGCAAGGTATCCTTTTGGGAGGAACATGTGGCCATCGAAAGCTTTGAGGGAATTCGACGGCGGTGTTAAGATAGGAGAACCTAAATTGAGCCAGCAAGCTTGTGACATAACGCAGGTCGAAGCACCTTTGTCTATGACAATGCGATGGATTGGTCTCCCTTTCGACACAACCTACACCTGGAATGTGAGTTGGTGTGAGAGGCGAGGTTTAGATTTTTCCATATCAAAGATAGCTAGCATGGAATCCTGGGGGTCTATTCCACCAATGGCCGAAAGCAAGGCTTTCCTTTGTGTTGGACAAGTTTGCAATACTTCGAGAGTAGACATAGCTGACGGTGCCTGCACCAAATATTCTACAATGTTGTAGTTTTGGGCTGCATGTGCAGAGGTGTTATGAGTCGTGCATCGAAGTGTCCCTTTGGGGGGACGAATCACTAGGTCAGCAGTAGGCAGTTCGATATGAAAATCGTTGGGCAGCAGTGGATTTGAACTAGTACCAGGTTCTTGAGCCTCTATGGTAGGATTTCCATAAAGCTTGGCTCATGTTTGAAGTTCAACACTCTCAATGCCATAAATGGCATAGGGTCCTTCACCAGAAGGATGTGAACCACCATTGCCCCGTTTCTGGGGTTGTGGCGAGTTGTCAACCATGTGTTGATGTTGCTATTGTTGATTAGGGAAAGGATTATGAAGAACGACAAGTGTTCGCCCAGAATCCTTGTTTGCGATAAAATCGGTGCATTCCTGCAGCTGAGGAAATTTGTATGTCAAGTGGTCCTCCACATAGATCTTGCAAGGAAATTTCATGGGTTTATCCTTCCCTTTGTCATATTTGGCAGCGTTTTTCTGATTAGGGTTATTCTGATTGTTCGACTGCTCTTCCGAAGAAGATGTCTTTTTCTTGTTCTTCTTATTTTTCCCACTAGGTTTTTGTGAAGTTTGCACAGAATTTACCTCAGCGGTAGGAAGAGTAGTCTTTGGTGAGGGGCGGTGGCAGCCGAGGACGGCTGGGAGGCTTTCCCCCGAGACTGTTTTGTGGCTACACTAGAGATTGTGCCAACGAGACCGTCAGCATGAGCTCCGGTTTTCTTAGTAGCTGGAGGATTTGGGTTACCAGGGGCATTGGGGAGCAAATCATATAGCGTGCCAGATTGTGAATAGATTAAGTCCAAATGTTGGGCACGATGAATGCATTGATCTTCTGTAACTGCACCGGAAAGGCCAATGTCTTTAGAGATGTGGGGTAAGAGAGACTTACAAAACCAATTAGCTAAGAGATGATCCGGGATTGGCGCATTGACTAGCCTCCTCCTACGTCTCCATTCATGGATGTGATAGGAGATGTGGGTGGTGGTGTCTTGGCGCAGCGAGGTTAACAGTTACGTTTCGGTTTCAAATCTGATTGGTAATTGGAAGTTCTTTAGAAACTCCGTCGCTAAAGCGCAAAAAGTGTTGATGGCGACGTGTGGCAATTCAATATACCACTTGGCAGCATTGCCTATAAGGGTGCGGGGAAACAATTGAAGCCATATCATCATTACCAACACCGTTACCGATGAAATAGGTAACCTGACCTCAAAACGAGAACTCTAGCCCAAAAAGGCTCAAAAAACATGAAAAAACACCCCAAAAACAAAAAAAGTGTATTCCAAAACGCACTTGGTTTTTTTTTAAGATCAAATTTCAACATTTTATAAAATTATGCTAAAAACAAAATTGTTTCTTGAAAAAAGGATTGAAAAAACACCCTCAAAACAAAACCAGTTGATGCTGGAATAATTAAAAAAAAAAAAAATTATGTCATATTTTTGACATTTTTAAAAATAGAAATAACATTTTTTAATTTTGAAAATTCAAACATTAAAAAAAACCTAAAATTTAAGAAAAAAAATAAATTTAAAAAATAAAAACATTTTAAAGCTTAAAATTTAAAAATATATAGGAATAAAAAAATAAAAATAAAAACAAAATAAAAATTTTAATTCAAACATTTAAAAAAACCTAAAATTTAAGAAAAAAAATAAAAAATAAAAATTTAAAGATTAAAATTTCAAAATATATAGAAATTTAAAAAAAAAAAAAAAAAACAAAGAAAGTTAAAAAAAGAAAGAAATTATAAAAAATAAAATATAGAAATTAAATTTAAAAAAGAAAAAGAAAATGTTTATTAAAGTAACAAATAAAAATAAAAATAAAAAATTAAATTTAAAGAAATATATTAAATTTTAATAAATTTAAAACTTTAAAATAAAAAATAAAAACATTATTTAAATTAAAAGTAAAAAAATTAAAAATTAATTGAAAATAAAAAATAAAAATAAAATACAATAAAAATATTAAATTTAAAAAATATATATATTAAAAAAAAAAAACAAATAAATTTTAAAAATAAATTAAATTTAAATTAAAATATATATATATATATATATATATATATATATATATATATATATATATATATATATATATATATATATATATATATATATATATATATATATATATATATATATATATATATATATATATATATAAACTTAAAATAAAAATATATATATTAGATTTTATGAAATTAAAAAAAAATGTTAATATTAAAATAACAAATTAAATAAAAAAAATATATTAAATTTTAATAAATAAATGAATAAACAAATAAATTTTGAAATAAAAATTAAATTTTAAATATAAAGAAAAGAAAAAAAAAAACATTGTTAAAATAAAAAGTTAAAATACTTTAAAAATCAATTAAAATTGAAAAATTGAAAAAAATAAATTAAAAAAATATATTAAATAAAAAATAAAAGAAAAAACAAATTAATTTGAAAATATTAAGTTTAACTTAAAAAAAATCTAATTTTAAATACACAATTTTAATTGAAATAAAAAAAATATGAAATTTTTATGTAATTAAAAAAAAAATAATAAAAAAATTAAAAATTAAAAAAAATATTAAATTCAAATAAATAAATAAATAAAAATACAAAATTTACTAATTTTTAAAAAATTAAATGAAAAAACTAAACATAAAATTTAATAATAAAAAAAAATATGAAAAAATTAAAAAAAATCAATTAAATAAAAAAAATACAAAATTTAATAAAAATTATTATCAAAATTTAGAAAAAAAAAATTAAAAACAAAAAAATGAATAAAATTAAAAAAAAACAAAAAAAAATTAAAACAAATTAAATTTCAAATATAAAAATTAAATTAAATTTCAAATATAAAAGTGAAATTAAAAATAAAAAATTAAATTTTTGAATTTACAAAAAAGAAAAAAAAAAATAAATTAAAAAAATATTAAAAGTTTAAAAATAGGACTAAAAAAAAATTTCGATCGTGGTGGTGCCGCTAATTGGCCTCCCCGCCCCAGGTGATGGCTAGAGTCGATTCCGGAATTGGCCTCCCACCCCGCTGAGAGGGCGTATTTCGGGAATCGGCCTCTCCTACCGCGGGAGGTCACTGGCGCGCTACCACAATAATTTTTTTATTTTTTAATATTTTTTTTTTAATTTGTTTTTTTTGTAATTTTTTTTTTTAGTTTTTTTTTTTTATTTTTTTAATATTTTTTTAATTGTGAATAACATTTATTTTTTAATTTTTTAATTTTTTTAATTTTTAATATTTTTTTTTTAATTTGATTTTTTTTCTTTTTGTTTTTAATTTATTTTTAATTTAATTTATTTTTATTTTTGTTTTTTATTTTTTATTTTTTTTTAAATTTCAAAAAATTAATTTTTTTTTTTTTTTTTTAATTCAAATTTTTTATTTTAAATTTAATTTGTTTTAATTTTTTTGTTTTTTTGTTTTTTTTTTTTTTTAATTTAATATTTTAGATTAATTATTTTTTTAAATTTAAAATTTATTTATTAAATTTAATAAAAAAAATTTTTAATAGTTTATTTAGTTTTTCATTTTTTAAATTTATAAATTGTTTCATTTAAAAAAAAAAAAAAAACGAGTAAATTTATGGATATTTGTTTTTTAATTATTTGCACGTGTTTTTTTCATTTTTTTTGTTTTTTTAATGATAGTTTTTTTTTTAATTCTTTTATTTTAATTTCCCTTTTCTTTTTTTTTCTTTTTTTCTAATTTGTTTTTTTTGTTAATTTAATTTTTTTTTTTTTCTTATTATTATTATTTTTTTAATTTTATTTTTTTAAATTTAATTTTTTCTTTTCTATATTTTATTTTTTTTTATCTAAATTTTAATTTTGTAATTTAAATTATTGTTAAATTTTTTATTTTAATTTTTTTTTTAATTATATAGTTTTTTTAATAACTTAGAAAAAAATGTTTTTGATGTTTTTTTTTTTTAAATTTTTTTGGTTAATTTTGTTTTTTTCCTTTAAATTATGTGTTTTTTTTTTCAAATTTTGTCATTTCTTTTGATATAATTTTCGAATATTTTTTGTTTTTTAAATTTATTTTTGTTTAAATTTTTTATTTTTACGAGTTAATTTTGTTTTTTTAATATTTTTATTTTTATTTTTATTGTTTATATATATATATATATATATATATATATATATATATATATATATATATATATATATATATATAAGTTTTGTGTTTTATTACCAACACAAAAATCACCACTCTAAAAAAAAAAAGGTTGGTGTTGCATCAATATGTTTCAAAATTAGCATGAAAATCACCTCTAAAAAAAAAAGTTGATGCTGCATCAATACGTTTCAAAATTAGCATGAAAATCACTAACATTTTAAAACAAATATTCATACTTCATAAATAAAAATATTAGAGTGTCGAAAATGTGCTCCAAAAAAGAAGAAGGTGATTCTGCATCACCACTTTTCAAAATTGGGTGCTTTTGCATACTAAAAGTAGTAATGTTAGTTGTTGTCTATTTCATCGTAGCGTGTTTACCATGTAATTAGATATGCACTATAGATGAAAGGTAGTGATGTGTGTGGCTGGGTCGTCCCCTTGTTTCCCGTCGAACTTCGGGATGTCAGAAGGAATCTTATGCGGTACTAGAGGCCAAAGCAGGTTGTGATTGATGGGGTCGTTAGTCAGTTTATGGATATCGAGAATGTCCAAAGCTGCTAAAAATGGCAATTGTGGATTTTCCCCCGAATCTAACCAAGGCAGTATGGGCTGACTACTTAGACCATGGGGTCCACCCATCAATGTGTTACCAGGAGGATAAGTGGGACTTTGATAAAAATTTCCTATAGGTGGAGGGGTAGGGATATATGGTTGCTGTCCATAGGGCATATTGTATTATGGGGCATACGGTTGGTTTCCCCCAGCATAAAAGTGCCCTCCCATTCCAGATGGAGGTTGGGGTGGGTTATTCCATATGGATGCAATAGAGTTTCCCGGAGGCATGCTACTACTTGCATAGTTTGACAACGGCATAGACCCTACACCTATATTTGAACCACTTAAGGGAATAGTATTAACAATAGGTTGTCTCGTTTTTCCTAAGGATTGTAGGGGAAGTGAAATTTTCCATGCTACCTGCATGCTAGTGACACTGCCCCCTGGTATAGTGGCCAAGGGGTTTGAACTCAGCAAAGGGTTCCAACCGAAAGGGTTGCTAAAAGGAATCGAAGTAGTCACACTCGTGGGAGGAGCAACCATGGGTCCCAACATGGTCACAGTATGGGTAGATCCCAAAGGATTCGGCGAGCTACTAACAGTTGTGATGACCGTACAGTTGGGATTAGGTATATGTTGACTACTAGGGTTACCAAGTGATGGCATAGAACTGACGACCGGCGGGGAGGATGGTGGCGAACCTGGGAGGGTTGCCATTGGCATCGACCTTGTGGATGCCGGTTGTGAAATGGATGTTTGTGCGGCCGAAGACATGTCTTGGCATGGTGGAATCTGAACTATCACAGGCTCCAACGGATTAGTGAGTGGAGGATTGTAATGAGGTACAACCCCTTCTGTGAAAGGGTCCTCCAGAAATTCCGTATGATATGAGGCTATGTGAAAATCAGGTTTTGTCAATGGAGACTACTCTTCCGCAGAAGGCACGGGTTCACTAAGGTTCAGTTCTTCTTTAAGAGTCAGAGGAGGTAGACCTTGCTGTCGTCGAGATAGACGGCGTGGGTCAGATGACGCCACGGTGACCTGTTTATTTTTAACAAATTTTAATAAATTGTGATGTATTATAAAGTCTCAATGACAGTAACCACACACCTAAAAAATAAAAAAGGACTCTCTAAAATCAATCAGCAAGCAGCCAGAATAGGGTGCCCTGTCTGAGTACTACCGTTTGCTGGTGATGAAATCCAGTATCACAATAGTATATAGAGAGGGTTGGTCGAAAGTACAGTTACAGTCACTCTAGAGCTTCGCCCGAACCTTAGACGATAGGTGTAAGCACTCTCGTGAAGACGAGTACCCTCCTAAAGACCGAAGACAGAGTGGGTCCGTCTGTTTCAGGTACCAGGACAGCCCGTCCCAGTCACCTTGTGTAAGTCCCTAAAAAGTATGGCCACTAAAGATACCTCAAATCATAGACATCATCAGGGGGGTCCACGGTCAAGGATAGTCTGCTATATGGGCAGAATACCTAGATCCCCGATCTAGTTTCGACATCCCCGAAGGGAACCCCAATATATAACACACCCACCGGATGCAGTCGAAGGCGGGCTACCTTCTTGTGCACCCAAGTGTTGTCTCGCACTGAGCTCCGGTAAAGGAACGGTCCCGATAATATGAGTGTAGTAGGATTTCGCTCGTTAATGACTCTAGTTTCAAGTTTTGAGATCTTGGGTGATTTTCTCACTTTTCCTAACCCAAGATCCTAGCCTGAACTACTGTTGGTGTGAGCTCAAAAAGAGTAATGTGATTGATTTTATTATCGCTTGATTCTTAGTGTACTTGATTATTAGTCTTGCAGAGGGGGAGTGGACGTATGAAATGTAATGAGACTCTGACTCAAGAAACCATGCAAAAATATGCTCTAAATATTCAATTCGATGAAGAGCATTTCTACAAGGAGAGGTTTCTTTTCACCATCCATGCACTAACATTCAAATAGCACAGTTCAACTTTAAAGATTCAGACTTCTATCTAGCTCTTCTTAACAATTTATGAGCTGAAATTTTCAGAATTAACTCAGCTAGATGCAGAAAAACTAAAAAAAAGTTCTTCTCTAAAAAGTAAATTCTTGTAACACTAACTTTTCAAACAAGAGAAAACAAACAGAAATGCCAACTTCATAAACAAGCACAGGGATTCAGTTAAGGAGAGATACTGATGGACAAAAAACTCTGCAACCAAAACACAATCACAACAGTGAACAACAAATTTTGGCTGAGTAACGCACTATCTCTGAGTAAAGACAACATTAATCGAGAGACTAACGCACTGTATTTAAGTATATTCGGCCTTATAACGCACTGGAAAACACACAGAGGTAGCGTTAGCCAGGGTAAAGTTCTTCAGATGGTCAAATAGAAACAGGATTGAACTCTGCGAGCTTTTGAAATGTCTACTGGGCATAAATACTGGTCAGAAGGGTCTGTGAATAGAGGAAAGAAGAAAGGAGGAAATAAATAGTCTGGAAACTATGGAGAAACTCCCCAGCAGAGTCACCAATTTTTCTATAGGGTAAAATGCTTGGGTTGTTGGTTATCGGATATCCCTCTCAAGGCTTTCCGGTGCCCGAGGCAGACAATAAGATTAGCTATATAGTTCACAAAGATGGCACATATATATTCATATTAACTTAAAACTACTTGATGGAATAAGATGGAAGATTACCTCTTTAATGATCTTGGAGTCCCTTGGAGAGCACTAGGCAGCAAAGCAGAAGTTCTCCTTCACCAGCTCCAAATCTTCGCCCTGCAATCAGTCAAAGCACCCATGTAATCTCTATCATAACATACATTTCCTATCAATTAAGTCAATATATAATAAACATTTAAACTATACACATCTAAGCCATTCATCTCATGCTATATAAGTGATTAAATAATAATGATAATATCAACGCATAGAATGGACAAAACAGATACAGTTCTATTGATTTATAAAAAGGAGGATTACAACCGTCGGTTGTACCAAGCCCTCCTCAGCCTTCCAATCTCTCTATCTCTCAAAGTGGTGATGTCTTGATCAACAATTTCTCAATGAACCTCTTTGACCTTTGACCTTCACACTACAAAAATGATCTCTACTTCACAAGTATTCAAAAACTTTGACAATCCTTCGACCTTGAACCAAGACCCTTCAACTCCATTTTATAGGAGATGGAGAGAGAAATCATTGCCCTTCTCTTTCCACTAGTTCTGAATCGAAAAAACCAAGATGTTTCCTCAACTTCCATGCTTTTTCCTTCCTTGAGAGTTCAGTTGTTTAAGGTAAGGCCCAATAAGAGATTAGTGCTTTGCAGTTTCCTTTTTTTACTGACTCTCTTGTGAGAAAAAGCTAGAAATTCAAATCATTCTCTACGGGTTTTTCCCATTCCAAACTCAAAACATGGGTAATGCTGCCCTCTAGTGTAAATAGAGTGTTTCCCTAGCCACTAACGTAGCCTATTCACTGATCAGTTGCATTATAACGCTCTTGTGTTGTTATAGTGAGGCATTACCTTGGTAGAAATAGGTTTAGTTTAGGTCTTTGTATTCCTTCCATATTTATCTTCTCCTCTGAGCTGATGAGGAGGTATTTTGACCTGTAAGAACGCTCCATCCTAGGACATAGTAAAGTTATTATAGGAAGTTTATGAAAGGGTATGCTCTGATCACTGCGCCAATGGAGAAGTTGCTAAAGAAGTATGTAGTGTTATTTTGGGATGGCGAATGTCAGAAGAGCTTTGAGTTGCTAAAGGATAAAATGGTCACTGCACATATTTTGATATTCCTAGACTGGTCTAAGGATTTTCATGTGAATGTTGATACATCTGGTATAGCACTTGGGGTTGTTTTAACATAGCCAGGAGAAGGAGAAATTGATCACCCAGTCAATTTTTCCAGTAGGAAGTTCTCCAATGCAGATCACAACTACTCAACTACAGAAAGGGAAGGATTGGTCATGGTATACGCACTGCAAAAATACAGACACTATCTACTAGGAGGGAATTTCAAAATGTTCACTGAACATTCTTCTTTGAAATACCTAGTCACTAAGCCTATGTTGGGGGGGAAGATCTGTCGATGGTTGCTTCTTTTTTTAGGAGTATGACTTTGAGATTATCGTGAGGCCTGGAAGGCTTAATGTTGGGCCTGATCATCTGTCATGAATTGAGAATGGGGAACAACCAACCAGTCTAGAGGAAGGGTTACCTGATGCGCATCTCTTCACTATCAAAGTGGTGGATGAGCAATTTTATGATATTATTCATCTTCCGACCACAGGAAAAATGCCTGCAGAATATTTAGTCAATCAAAAGAAGGAGTTGGTTGAACGGGCAACCAATTTTACACTGATTGTAGGTCAATTGTATAAATTAGGAGCAGATGAAGTATTAAGGAGATATGTGTTGGAACATGAAAGATAGGATATATATTGGCTGAGGCTCATGGAGGAGTGGCAGGAGGCCACTATGCTGGGAAATCCATTTCACAAAAGGTACGGCATGCTGGTTTATGGTGGCCCATGCACATTGATGCAAAAGTGTATTGTCGGGCCTATTATGCATGTTAGAGGACATGAAAGCCCTTGTGTAGAGATGAAATTCCCCTTCAACCATAGATGGACTTGCAGGCATTTGATAAATGGGCTATAAATTTCTTAGGACCAATCAACCCCTCGGGGAAGAAGACTAGAGCGCGTTATATCATTACTACAACTGATTATGTAACCAGATGTGTAGAGGCAAAGGAAATTAAGTAATTTACTACAGATAATGCTGCGCACTTCATCTTTGAGCATATTTTCACCAGGTTTGGATGCCCAAATATTTTGATGAGTGATAGAAGTACGCACTTTTTTAACGAAACAACTGAAGCTTTGACAAAGGAATTCCAGATCTGTCACAAGAAGAGTACCCCCTATCACCCACAAGCATATGGCACAGTAGAAGCTTTCAAAAGGATTTTAGAGAACGTGCTCACAAATATCTATAATGCCAATCGAGATGATTTGGACGTGCGCATCCTTTCTATGTTATGGTTTTATAGAACAACATGCAAAACGTTGATGGGAAAATACCTTTTAGGATCGTCTATGGGCAGGAATCCATCATGCCTATGGAATATATTGTCCCAATCCTGCACATCGCATATTTCACTCATATGGCCAAGCCTAAAATTATGGAGG
This sequence comes from Pinus albicaulis, assembly GCA_034641835.2. Taxonomy (NCBI): domain Eukaryota; kingdom Viridiplantae; phylum Streptophyta; class Pinopsida; order Pinales; family Pinaceae; genus Pinus; species Pinus albicaulis. The sequence goes on from JAXQQM020058964.1 coordinate 42,851, forward strand.
AACGGTTGGTGCAAATCATTGCCTTAGAATAATATTGGTTCATTGCTAACTTCCACTAGCAAGTGAAGAAGGCGCGCAAAAAATCCTGGCATGACAGGCACATCAGGCAGAAGGTGTTCAAGGA
>JAXQQM020075937.1:0-25207 GCA_034641835.2 Pinus albicaulis
ACCTTCAGAAAAGTGAGCAAATAACTAATTCATTTCATTGATTCAAAATTATTGATTGATTTTTTTTTTTTTTTTTTTCAAATAACAAAATTGAAAAAGACAATTATATATATATATATATATATATATATATATATATATTTTTAATTTAATATTATATATGTTATATTTAAAAAATATATATATATACATATATAATTTTATTAAATAAAACAATTTATTAAATAAGAAAATTAAAAAAAATTAAAAAAATAAAAACTACAAACATTGAATGCCATATTTCTGGCCACCATTTGAATAATTCTGAAGTTTGTTTTTGTGAGAAATCTACACTGCTTAAACACTGCAATTTTCTTTCTGCGTTTTCTTTATTTAGTTCCAAAGTAGCACGCCCCCAAATCTTCAGCCAGCGAGGTTATAAATAGCTTCTGTCATTTATGAATGAAATAACTGCAAAATTGAATTTGGAGTGTAAGGGTATGATTTGAAATGTAAAGTGGCAGCGTATGACAAAAAAACAATTTGGCAGAGTAAGAATTTCAATTGGGGTTCTCTACTAATCATCTGGAAAATAATATCGCCACCTCACAGAATTCCTCTCAACCAATTTCTAATGCAACACAATTCTTCTTGTCCTTCTCGTTTAAGCACAGAGGTCGCTGCACTTTCGGAATCTTGTGTAAGTAATGATGCTCCCAGATTGCTATTTTACGACTCTCCTTTGCATTGTTTGAACCACGCTTGTATGTTGTTCCTAAATTTACAGATTATCTGCCATTTAAGATCTGGCCAGATACCAAGTGGAATTAACAATAAATGGGATATGTATAAAACACAAACAAATTCTCCCACTTGAGACGTGCTGTGTGGTTTGAATGCCACAACAGAGTTTCATTTTGATTTGCATTCTCCACCTTATTGAAACCGTTCACTGTGTAGTTATAAAAATCGTTTTTTCCTCACGCGGCAGCGACACAGGGCTTCTGCAGAACCGATAAATTCTCCCAGACCGCCACGAATTTCTTAAAACAGTTTCTGGGTTACTTAATTACCCCTGTTCCCGGAAAAACCCATGTCTCGGTTTTTTGAAATTCGCCTTAGTTTGCTCCAAATTTACGTTTTAAAATCAGGTGTCAAATAACATTGCGTTTTTAGAGATGCTCTGGCAAAAAAAATCGTTTTTCTTAGAACAAGGTTCAAAATTGCATTTCTGGAAATTTGACAGGGAGTTTTACATCAACAAGAAGCCCATCATCCTTGGTTTGTTCAGTCTTTTTGTTCTCTGAGGAAACTCCAAGTGCTTCAGGAGTAGGGTTTTCAGGTATAGCGGGCCGATCTTTTTCAATAGCTAGCCAATGAGCGACCACTGCAGTGTTCAAAGGAGCTCTTGGTAATGGTGTTTCAGTTATATCTTTGAATTCAAAATCCTTATCATCGATGTAGAACAAATTTGTATGCCCCACTGCTCTCTTAAATCTCAACGGATCTCCTAAAGCAAAGCCATAAACAGGCTCCACATTTCAAAGTCTAACTGCACTATTCACATCCTCAGTAGTCAATGTAGTTCGTTTTGAGTGTCACATGCATTTGATTGCCTCCTGCATGATTTCACGCAATCTATATTCAACATTTGGAGCAAGAGCCTGGGCAACATCTATAGAAATTTCATATTTTTGTTTACATATGAATATCGAAGCAGGATTCTCATGCATGGCTTGAAGGATTGTTGTTTTAATGTTGTGTTTGCTGCATTTGCTATGACTCACTTACTAATTCAACCGCTGTGTTTTAAGTTTTGATTGCAGGTTTGTAGACAGGCTTATGGCTCGGAGGTCTTATTATAGTTCAAAGTTTTTCAAAGGTCATGGCCATTGCATTGGTGTTTTTTTTTTTTTTTTGTTTGTTAATAAAACTAATATGTTATATTTTTAAAAATTAAAAATAGACATATATATTTTACTAAGAAAAATGATTTTTTTTTAATTTGTTTGGTTAATAAAATTACACATGTTATATTTTGAAAAATAAAAAATATACATATGTAATTTACTAAACAAGACAATTTATTGAATTTTTTTTTTTTTAATGATTTGTTATTAAAATTATATATATATTTTCAAAAATAAAAATATACATATATAACTTAGTAACAAAACAATTAAAATTTTTATTTTTATTTTTTTTTAATTGATTTGTTTAATAAAATTATGTATGTTATATTTTCAAAAATTTAAAAATACACATATATATTCATTAAACAAAACAATTTTATTGAAATCAAAGTTTTTCATGAAAACAATTTTTTTTTAAATTGTTGAATCAATTGAAATGATGAAGTTTTATTTTGTCTCCTTTTTTTTTTCACATAACAATTCTTTTTCTGATCCTCCAGATCACACAAAGCGCAGGAGGAGAGCATACTCAAGAATTATTAATTTTTTTTTTTTTTTTACATAACAACTCTTTTTCTGATCCTCCAGATCACACGAAGTGCAGGAGGAGAGCATACTCAAGAATTATTAATTTTTTTAGTTGTAAGAAATAAGGTCTCCTAATTACACTTCCCCGGCACCGGCGCCAAAATGTGTAGTCAATTTAGCGTCCTAAATTGCTAACATAAATTATCAACCAGGGCTAGTAAACTGATGAAGTGTGGTGCACTATATGTGCTTAAGTGACCTCTTCCTTACTTCGTTGTATGTGCTTTTCTTATTGTTTTTGGGAATAGAACATTCTAAACTAAATGTAATCTACCTCCGGAGTGCTCTAACTGAATTAACATGCAACTAGTCTATGGAATTCTACAGTCTGTTTGTCCATCATGATTGGTATTTTGGAAGAGTTCCTTCTTTTGGAAGAGTTTTTAGAACAATCCTGACTGTGTAATTGAGTCCAAATGCAAGCATAAAGACTGAAAGCAATGAAAAACTAAGATATCATATCCTTATCCTACTCGTCATTATGATGTTTTGGGCAAGCGTTTAAGAGCAAGAACAGAGATGATACTTAGTGCAAACACACAACTAAATCATTCATTATCACGGTCATGTCTTGAAATTCTTAAGAATTTCTTGGAAGAGTTTCTTCTTGTGGAAGAGTGATTAGAACAAGTGTAACTGTGATAGTGAACAACAAAAATTACAACTAAATCCTACAGTACTATAGCCATTTTCATTCATCATTATAATCTTTTGGAAGAATTTTTTCTTGTGGAAGAGTTAGAATGAATATAACTACAGTAGCTAATTAAAAACAACTATGAATTCAACTCCTAATCCTACAATACTATAGTCATTTCCCATTCATCATTATAGTCTTTTGGAAGAGCTTCTTCTTGTGGAAGAGTTAGAATGAGTACAACTACAGTAGCTAATAAAAGCAACTACGAATTCAACTTCTAATCCTACAATATTATAGCCATTTCCCATTCATCATTATAATCTTTTGGAAGAGCTTATTCTTGTGGAAGAGTTAGAATGCGTATAACTACAGTAGTTAATAAAAACAACTACAAATTCAACTTCAGAAACGTAAAGGCAACTAAGATACTCAACATGATACAACCAAATCTTTTTCATCTAATAATGATATTTTGGAAGAGCATTTTAAGAAAAAAAGAATGATTGTAAGATGATGAGGATCTTTTAGTTAAACAAATAATGCAAGACATGAATTAAAAGCTACTTATCTAGAAAGCATGTAGAAGCCTCCTTGGATAGCAGGGGCCCTCTGCTACCAATTTGGTGAAGTCCTTCAGCTCCTTAAAGTTGTAATCAAAACATCATCAAAGAACTGAATTTCTTTATTGAAAATCTCACAAATCTACATCCAATTCCATCTTGAACTTTGTTACAAAATACTCATATTTTCTCCTCCTTCTTCCTTAACCATGATAGGAGAAAGCTTCTCCTATTTATACAAAATATGAGGAGTCATCTCATTAATGAGAGTCCATGAATCTCTCCCTCCAACTCTAGAGTTACAATCAAAATAGGAAATGATAAGACACATGTCTTTCTAGAATTTCAACACAACTTAAGAAAGGAGACACATATCCTCTTAGAGTTTCAATACAACAAGGAAGTGAGACACATATCCTCTTAGAGTTTCAATACAATAAGGAAGTGAGACACATGTTCTCATGATCCCATGATCTTCTCCAACCAAATTCGAATTTGGCCTTAGAGTGCCACATAAGGGTCTTCTAAAAGTCTCATTTTTGACCTACACATGTCACAAAACTCACAACACATATATAGATATATGAAACTATGTTAATTTTCTAGTTTCTAATCATAAATTCACTTTAAATATATAAAATAAATAACTTTGGAAAACAAGGATCCTAACCCATATATTTATGAAAAATGGTTATTTGATGCAGGGCTTTAGGTTAGATGGCTATGAAATAAGGGCTAGATGGTTATGACATAATGGAAATATGTATGAATATGGAAAACACTTTTGAGACTCAACAGCGTGGATGAATACAGAGTCATTTTCTCCTCACCCACAGAGGTTCCTCTACACTAACTGGATAAGCACTCCATTGATCTGACCCCGGTGCACCACCGCCTAATATTGCCATAACTCATGCAATTACACAGAAAAAATCCACACATGTACTGTATGAGGAAACCAATTTTATTGAACGCATCCAGCACGTACACTAGGAGGTCCACGACAAATCCAATAACAAGTTTAGCAAAATTTTCCTCTCATGGAGGAACTTAATTCAATGGGGACCATTAATTCCTAAGGAGGGAGGAATGATCCAGGTGGATATTTGTGGCCACCCACCTATTCCATTTGGACCCACACCATTATTTCCTTCAGTTTTTCACTTTCAACACAGCTTACTATTTTTAGCAGGTTGTCGATTCCTGAACTTTCGAAGCTATATGGAGGCCCTAATGAGCCACGTGGTTATTGGTGGCCACCCATGTATTCCATTTTAACCCCCACCATTGATTCTTTCAGTTTTTCAGTTTGAGCACAACTTACTATTTTTAGCAGTTTTTCGGATCCTAAACTTCCGGAGCCGCTTTGAGGCCTTAAACAACATTTTTTGGGAAAATTGGGAGCAATATGGGTCCATTGATCATTTTTTCTCACACCAAAAGTTGTACTCCTCAGATATATCTTTCTAATGAGATATGATGCGCGTCAAACGAAGATCGTATGCCAAAGTTACGTCCCCAGGAAGTTGAAACACCAATTTACCCAAACGGGGCCCATAGTTTTAGCGCATCATCTCCTACATTTAGGTTTTTGGATGTTTATGGTTTTGCATTATTTCTCAACAATAAATAGGCCTTCGAGCCTCATTGTAACATAGTTTAGAGGCATGTAGCCGCCACATCTCTTCTCAAAGATAATCTACCATCGCCCTAGCTAGTTTATTTCCATTCTGTCTGTAAACATATTTCAGTGATTTGATATCAATTAAATGAAGTATTATTTCCACTGCATCTCTGTGTTTATTTCTACTTCTATATTTTATTGCGTTCCTGCATAAATCCAGGTCAGTTTTATACCAAGCTTACTAAGTCCACAACTTTCCACCCCCAAACTAATGACCAAACAGAGGTTGTCAACAGGATGATTGTACACATTATGCGCATGTAAAACTTGAAGCATCCACACATGTGGGATTAAATGCTCCCCTATTTCCAACACAAATATAACAGAGCTCTCCATAACTCAACTAGCCACAACCCCTTTCAGGTGGGGTTGGGATTCCAGCCACTATGTCCCAATTATGTGGCCACACCATTTGCAGCTACTCGGGAATATTCGACTCACGTCCACTCCAAAGTTGACAAGGCTAGAAACTTCATTTAGTCCATTTAGCACATCTACCAAAATTTCCATGACATATTACACAAAGCCAATTCTTAGCACAAGTAGTGAGATGATCAGCATCGGGTGCCACACAAGTTCAAGATGGGTGACAAATTTTAGCTACATTTGCAGAAGGAGCACATCACTAGGCCCCACCGCAAGCTTCGCTCACTCTGATATGGGTCATACACCATCACCAAGGATGTATGGGACAATGCCTTCAAGCTCAAAATTCCACAGTTCCTTGGCCTACACCCAGTGTTCAAAGTGGACCATCTTTAGCTATAGCTTACAAAATTATTAGACACATTTGACATTGTATAACAACTCACACCAACAGAATTAAACCCAGACTGCATGGAACGAGACACAACCAATCAGATCATGGACACATAGATCAAGAACACTCGCCAATAGAGGATCTAACTATATCGATTTTTCAAAGTAGGCTAAGTCCTTCACCAGGGCAAGTGGTTCACTAGAGACTAGGTTCAACAAAAATTACCTCACTAATGGAGGCTCTACACACAATGGGGAAAATTTATTCCTAAGGACGGAGGATTGATCCAGGTGGATATTGGTGGCCACCTACCTATTCCATGTATACCTCCAGTCGGTTTCATCAGTTTCCTTGTTTATAAAAGAATTTACTATTTTTAGCATTATTTCGGGTCCTGAACTTCGGGAGCAGTTTTAACCCCCCTAAATGGTGTTTTTTTTAGGCCTGCAGTAGGCCCATATGAGTAGGAAATGGCTTGTGAAAAATCTTTCAATACTCATAGAGATATCTCCAACGAGGTATTGTACGTACCAAACAGAGATAATATGACCAAGTTATGACCCCGAGAAGAAGTCTACCCAAATAACCCCAAAGGGGCCAACAAACTCTTGGTGTTCCATCTCCTGGGGTTAGGTTTTTGGTTGTTTAGGGTTTTCTCGTGTTTTTCAATAATAAAAAGGCCCTTGAGCCTCATTGTAACACAGTTTAGAGGCATGTATGTGATTATTCAATTTGATGTCTCAAATTTCTATCATGAATTATCGATCAAGGTTAGTAATTTGATTAAGTGTGATGCACTATATATGCTTAGGTAACCTTGTTTTCTTACTTCTTTGTGTATGTTTAATGTTTTTTGGGGGATTTTTTATCTTATGTATAAAATTGGTCTAAGAAATGAAATCTTTAAATGCTAGTGAGTAATCAAATCTAAATGAATTTTAATGATGAAAACTAATTCTTAAAGAAGGAAGAAAAGGAAATTATGTTTCTATTCTAAGAAAATAAATTGAATTACAAACTATTTTTAATGGGATATGAAATCTAAAATAAGGAATTAAAAGAAATGTTCACTAACTAATCTAAACTGCATAAAAATAAATCAAACTTTGAATGATGTTAGTAGGCCAGCAAAACATCTATGAAAAATATCTAACTAGTTTAAAATAGAGCACTATTCTAAATCTAATTGCATTCAAATGACAAGATGAAATTATTTCCTATCTTATCCATTGAAATTTATAGTCCTATGAAAACAGAGCATTTCTTCTATTTTTAAAAACACAACTCTAATCTAATTATTTCCCAAATTAATGTAATTCTATTCCATGGATTGAAAGCATAAATCCTGTTATCAAGAATTTAAATGACAGTGCTGATTGAAATAAAAAATAAGTACAAATAATGTTTAAAGAAAACTACAACTGTTGTATGACCAAATACCCAAATCTGGCCCAATTGGAAAATGATAGAGCCACTTTCTTGTGATGACTTAGCAAGCACAATATTACACGGCTAATTAGAAAATAATTTAAGAAAGCGTTCATGAAACTAATCTATAAAATAGTAAAAAGATTAAACTATGAATTGATAGGAATCTAACTATGAAAACAATGCAAATTTAACTATGAATTGACAGGAGCAAAAATAATGAGTCAATAGGAAATTAAATGAGAGAAATCAAACTACTAAACAAGTAAAAACATCCTTTTTGTGCATATCCCTCTGCAAAAGAATGAGTTGAAAATATAATAGACTACACGCACATCAAAGGATCTGGAACTAGTCTTCTCATTATCAAAACAGAGTTTCAAAAACATATACCGAATTATCACAAAATTAGCATTGTTTCCCGATTTCAAAATACTGGTATGTATACAAGTTTGGGATAAACTGTTCAAGGAATTTCCACCTATAGATAACAAATAGAACTAAAATTAGAATTCTGGATAGAAGAAAATTCTTTAATGGCCATCTCTTTGAATTAGAAAAGGTGGATAGGATATGATCCATTTGTGGATCATTCCAGAGACACCCATATGACCTGCTTTCTTATTTGCTTCTCAAAACATGTCAAACCATAACAGTAGTTGTTAGCGTTTGAATCTGCCTTAGGCTGAAGGAAGGCGAGGTTCGAGGCAACATCAAACCAAGCTCAGCCTCGTAGCTAGCCCTACGAGGACAGGAGAGGGCTCTCTCCAGTCAATCTCGATAAAATGAGCAATAGGGTGCGAGATGACTTAAAATGGGAACTGATTTTAGGCTAGTAAATAGATGTGAAAAGGAAATAGATGTGAAAAGGAAATTTAATGAATAACTGAGTTTTCTGGGTTGTATGGGACCAAGGAACAGCATGAGCAGGGAAATTAAATGAAAGATGCAGATTATCTCATGAGGCAAGATAGGCAAGAGCTTAAGCATTCAAATTGAAATTAAATGGGGTGAAAAGACTGTTTAAGATAGCTGAAAAGAGCATTAATGTATGAATCCCTTTCAGGCAGAAGAAAACACAGAACTTGAACACTTTTCCAAGGCAGAGCAACAATTGAATTCTACCTCTCTTACTTAAAAGCGTTCAACAGAAAATGATTACGAATGAATTGCAAAACATTACAAGACACATATGAAAACAAAGGAAGAAACACAATGCTAAGTTATTACCACAGGGATCTTATGAAACAGAGCTGCGCCATTCATTAATTCTCTGTCAAACAACTGTACAATGAAGCTCTGTATTTCTCCTCCACACACCTCTCCCAGAACTCTCTCCTACAAATGGTTTTCAATACAAATAAATAAACCCTGAGACGTGATAACAAATTAATCAAAATAGGGCGCTGTTTCAACTGAAGCCATGAAGATAGAAAAGGATCATCCATCTGCTCTAAAGATAGAAAAGCCTTACATTATTCCAGCTGAGAATTTCTAATGACCAATGAAAACCAAACCTGAAGCGTAGACTCTATGAATTACTAACTGAAGTCATAAATAGACTACCTAATCCTATTTTTCTACTGTGGTAGGTATCTACGTTTCAAATTTAGGCATGTTTAACTTGTCATTTTAACCATATGCACTAGGTTACAGTAAAAACGTGCACATGCCTTTCCTTTTTCACCACGCATTCAAATACGAGAGAACCATGGAAGTCTGAATTGAGTATAAAACTTTGGGGCCCGAAACATCTCATCTTGGTGAAAATCAAAAACTCCAGGTGACATAACAAAGGAACCATGCTGAATTGCAGAAAACTGTGTCGAAGGAGTAATCATTTGAGAATATTGTTCACATCCAAAGATTCTGGAATTAATGTACAAAACATCATCGTCATCTTGCAGATCCAATTTCTTCATAATCTGCCTTGTCACACAGATATTCTACAACACGTCTCCAAACATATTTGACATCTAATGACTCGAAAATTTCCCAGGCCTGTCTCTGCTCGTTGCGAAACTGTAAACGCTATTTCACTTTATACTGGTACCGTTCTCTGTCGATAGCCAAAAAGTGAACTAAGGAATGGTTGTTGGAGTAACCAGCCCAGAACAGGAATCCTCTGCAAAAATATCAAAACAGTGGGCCAGAAACCACTGAAGAGAACAATAAATCCATAAACTTCCATTATCATTCCAATGACAGGCCATCCAACAAGAACCACAAAAATCCAACGACAAAGGCAATTGAACCCTTGTAATGGCTTTGTTTCATAAAGAATTGTGTCGTTGACTTCATACCAATTGTTAACATAACTCCTGCCAAGAAGAGGATATTTCCCATTGCCAAAAGACCCTTGTCGAATAAGAAGATAACTCCCAAGAAAAAGAAAAGAACGCCAAATCCTGTCAGGCCTATCCCAATCTTTGGCGCAGAAAGATTGTTTGAAATTGAAAAATCACTGAATGCTGATGAGTTTGGGGCTGGAGGGCTCAACGCGTCGCGGTGAACAAGTGCGTCGCGCCAGAAGGAAACAACACTGCAAAATTTCGCCCAGTGCGCCGCGCGCATTCTATCTGCCGCGCGCTCCTTTGTATGCGTCACGCGGAGAATCAAGCTCCACTAACCTCATTACTTCATTTACAAAGGCTTCACTTGTTTTCTTGTCCACATCTCTAGGAAGTCGTAGCCATGAAGAATAAACAAGAGACTCTTCCACCGTTACTTGAGGAGAATGTATGTCTGTTTGTTCCACTCACTTTTTGATGCCTGCAGGCAAAAGCTAGACAGTATATCCAATAAAACACCAACAAGACCATTGTTAGCAGCTACTTCACAAGTTGCATTGTCTTCATGTAAAATTAGAGCCAAAACATGAGATGTCAGGGACAGCATGCTATCATTCTTTCCATGATCCAAAGTACAATGTTTGAGTTGCTCTACAAGAAATGATATAACCTTAGCTCTTTCCCGACCATCATTTTGAGTACATGACGTTAACAGCAAGTCCTTCAAAGGAAAAGATAGAGAGTCCTTAGCTTGTAGAAACTTAATGCAAGTGGAAAATATCTCATCAATAGAAGGGGCTTGTACCAACTCCTCTTCCTGGTCAATATCCTTTTGGCTTGTAGCCGTCTCTTCCTTAGCTGAAGATTCAGTACTTCCCAGCGACAAAGATAATGCTCGAGCAAGTTCATCATCTTCCTACAAGGGCTCCTCTGCATGAGTAAACAGCCACTCCATAGCCAGCTCAACACGAATTGAGTGAACATTTCTAAGGGCTTCTTCTGCTCTTGCCCTCGAGAATCCCATTTCAACAATAATTGCAATTGCTGAATCATCAGGAGGTGGTCCAACAGCTTGAGTTGACATATTACTGCCTCCTGTAGCTTTCACCACTTTGTCATCAACTCCAGAATAGACATGCTTCATTATGGAACAAACTGAAGTGATGAATTTCACACTGCACTGGGGAAACAAGGGATGGTTCCACACAGGATGAACTACCTTCAAGACCTGGGACTGTAGTACCTTGGCAAAGATTTCTGAATCTTTTGGAAGAGAAACGGTCCCATTAGGAACAGGCTGCACTAGGAGACTTGATGACGAACTCCCAAAAATGCAAGAAGGTGTTGCTAGGTGATCCATCAGCCCTGCATAAATTACTAATGTACCAAATATCCAAGTCTTGTCACTTTCATCATTATTGGCTCCATCTGTTTCCATCAAGACAGGCGTCTACAGTACCGTCCAGAGCAATTGACTTGTAGCTTCGAATGTAGTTAGTATCAACTTGATCACACCATGTGCATAGAAACTATTTAATAGTACAGGGTTACATGATTCTTGTCTATCCACAATGACAACCTGAATAAAATCAACAAACTTACCCAAATAACGACATTTGATTGAGAATGGAAACTCCCTCTGTGATATACTTGCATGTCCATCAAAGTTCAGATCATCCAGAAAGATGGTTGCAAATGTAGATGCAACCAATTTGGAAGCAGGACTGACAGCAGGAGAATCATCCCGACGGCGAGAGGGTAGATGCATTACCTTTCCTAGTTCTGAAAACAAATGGTTTATGTGAAATGACAATGACCTTAATATCTCATGGCAAAAATCATGGAATAAATTACTTTTGCTTATTGCCTTCCAATTTTCTTCTGGAAGAGCCTTCATCAGAATTAGAAGATTGAGCTTGACGAACATAGGCTTGTCGTCCTCGGGCAGAGGAATCAATGTTTAACCTTCTTTGAAGCCGTGCACGGTGACCAATATCATGGAATAAATGTATCAGATCAAAAATTTGAGGCTCAACATTCCAAACAGATGACTGCCTATGCTGATTCAAAATAAGATCCACATGATGCCCAACAGAAGTTGGCAAGGGATCATCAATGTCACTTGCATGCACATCCAAATCAGTTGTGACACTGCTAGAAGTGGAAACATGGCCATCTTCTTTCTTTATCACTGCCTTTGAATCCTCAATAAGTGCAACTTGACATAGAATCTCTCGATTTATCATTCCAATGTCAAGAAGCACGTCCTTGCTATCATTTCCAAACTCTGCCATTAATGCTGCCAACCATCTATTCTCTCTAGTGGCATCATCTAGAAGACAAAAAATTGTACCACAAACAAGCACCAAAATACTTTACAGTTCAGTCCATTTTCTACAGCTAATAAATTAGTTCCCACAACAAGACCCAACACATTTAATGTAGTCTTGAGATGTTCTCTCAGATAAGCACAAAATACCCGTGCAAGTTAAAATGACTCTTTTTGACCCAAATGGCATTTAATGACTGCAAATGATGAGAGATGAATTTTGGTGAATTTGATTCCCATTTAAAGACTAAGAAGATCAGTCTAACATTGGTTCCAATGGGGATGATAAACATGCCGAGGTGCCAAGAACTGCAGATCTTTGGGAGAGCAGACAGTGCCTCCATCCATTGGGCTATGGAATCATTATTTCAAGAAATCGACACGATTAATTTATTCACTGGAAACTGAATGAAATGACTGAAAACTGACTCGACGAATAACTCATGACTGACTTAACTAAAACAAGTATTTACAAAGTTTATTGAAGGGCAGCAGTCCATCAAGATTTCAAATCGTGATGAAAACCACCTGCATACCGATGAACTATGTGCAATCATGTGTAATGGGCCTTCCAATGTAACCAATCCAGCAGATGGGAGAAGGATGTTGCTTGATAGTGCTTCCACCAGGTCACAGATGTAATTGTTGGCAGCCGTACATGTGCATAATGAGTCTGGTCATGTAAAAGACAGTTTGATTTATCAGTCAAACTAAAAAACACTTCCATATACATTGCAATAGGATCGCAAAATCCAGACTCCATTTGCTGCCCCAACTCTGCAATACATACCTCCAACTGCACACTGTCAATGCAAACATCTGTAGGCAGCTCTATTGTTTCTTGTTTCGAAGGAGGGAGAGTTTCCAAGAACTTTTTGGGATCTCGGAAATCATATGACTGGATCTGATCATTTAAACATTGAATCTCCTTCTCAATTTTTTCAACAATTAACTCACAGAAACTAGTTTTAGTTTCAAGAGGAAACTTCGAAGATTTCAAACATTGAAGCAAGACACTGAAAAATTCTTCATTAATTTCAAAATCCACTAACTGATTTCTAACTTCTTTTACAGCTTCACATAGTGCAGGGTTTGCCACATACCCTACCATTGCATGAGTGGATCAGCGAGCACTGGAATGTCTGGATCGAGTTGGAGTCGCTGTGGAATGTTTCTAAATTTCTTCATAGGTCCAATCATTGGCTCCACCACAAAGATGAATTGATTCAGAATCTCTGATTTATTGGGGACTGGGGCAAGACAATCTTCTCCCAAGATGGTCGCCACCATGAAGTCAAATCTACCTTAGGCTGAAATAAGGTAATACTCAAGGCAACATCAAACCATGCTCAGCCTCGTAGCTAGCCCTACGAGGACAGGAGAGGGCTCTCTCCAGTCAATCTCGATAAAATGAGCAATAGGGTGCGAGATGACTTAAAATGGGAACTGATTTTAGGCTAGTAAATAGATATGAAAAGGGGTTTTAATGAATGATTGGGTTTTCTGGGCAGCGTGGGATCAAGAACAGCGTGAGCAGAGATTTAATCAAAGGCATAGATTATTCCATAAGGCGAGGTAGGAGTGAAGTTTAACAATTAATGAAACAATGAATGTAAAGACTATTGAAGAAAGCTGAAAAGGCATTAAACAATGAATCCTTTCCATCAAAGAAAAACATAAAATGATGACACTTCTCCAGTAAGGAAGAGTAAAGAAGTCGAATTCTACCCTACCTGTACATTCAAATTCAAAATGATTATGAATGGACTGTGAATGTTAGCAAGGAACATATGAACAGAAAACATATGCTGTACCCATACTAATATGATACATAGGAAGATGAATATAACTTCTTTCATTAATTCTCTTCACAACAACCGTACAAGAACTTCAATTTATCCTACACACACCTCTCCCGTAATCCTCCCTTACAAATGGTTTTCAATACAAATAAATAAACCTTGAGATGTGATAACAAATTAATCAAAATAGGGCGTTGTTTCAACTGAAGCCATGAAGATAGAAAAGGATCATCCATCTGCTCTAAAGATAGAAAAGCCTTACATTATTCCAGCTGAGAATTTCTAATGACCAATGAAAACCAAACCTGGAGCGTAGACTCTATGAATTACTAACTGAAGTCATAAATAGACTACCTAATCCTCTTTTTCTGCTGTGGTAGGTATCTACGTTTCAAATTTAGGCGTGTTTAACTTGTCATTTTAACCATATGCACTAGGTTACAGTAAAAACGTGCACATGCCTTTCCTTTGTCACCATGCATTCAAATACAAGAGAACCATGGAAGTCCGAATTGAGTGTAAAACTTTGGGGCCCGAAACATCTCATCTTGGTGAAAATAAAAAACTCCAGGTGACATAACAAAGGAACCTCTCATGCTGAATTGCAGAAAACTGTGTCGAAGGAGTAATCATTTGAGAAGATTGTTCACATCCAAAGATTATGGAATTAATGTACAAAACACCACCGGCATCTTGCAGATCCAATTTCTTCATAATCTGCCTTGTCACACAGATATTCTACAACATGTCTCCAAACATATTTGACATCTAATGACTCGAAAATTTCCCAGGCCTGTCTCTGCTCATTGCGAAACTGTATGTACGTAAACGCTATTTCACTTTATACTGGTACCGTTCTCTGTCGATAGCCAAAAAGCGAACTAAGGAATGGTTGTTGGAGTAACCAGCCCAGAACAGGAATCCTCTGCAAAAATATCAAAACAGTGGTCCAGAAACCACTGAAGAGAACAATAAAGCCATAAACTTCCATTATCATTCCAATGACGAGCCATCCAACAAGAACCACAAAAATCCAACGACAAAGGCAATTGAACCCTTGTAATGGCTTTGTTTCATAAAGAATTGTGTCGTTGACTTCATACCAATTGTTAACATAACTCCTGCCAAGAAGAGGATATTTCCCATTGCCAAAAGAGCCTTGTCGAACAAGAAGATAACTCCCAAGAAAAAGAAAAGAACACCAAAGCCTGTCAGGCCTATCCCAATCTTTGGCGCGGAAAGATTGTTTGAAATTGAAAAATCACTGAATGCTGATGAGTTTGGGGCTGGTGGGCTCAATGCGCCGCTCGCATGCCCAACGCGCCGCGCTGAACAAGTGCGCTGCGCCAGAAGGAAATAACACTGCAAAATTTCGCCCAGTGCGCCGTGCGCTCCTTTGTATGCGTCGCGCAAAGAATCAAGCTCCACTAACCTCATTACTTCATTTACAAAGGCTTCACTTATTTTCTTGTCCACATCTCTAGGAAGTCGTAGCCATGAAGAATAAACAAGGGACTCTTCCACCGTTACTTGAGGAGAATGTATGTCTGTCTGTTCCACTCTGTTTTGATGCCTGCAGGCAAAAGCTGGACAAGATATCCAATAAAACACTAACAAGACCATTGTCAGCAGCTACTTCACAAGCTGCATTGTCTTCATGTAAAATTAGAGCCAAAACATGAGATGTCAGGGACAGCATGCTATCATCCTTTCCATGATCCAAAGTACAATGTTTGAGTTGCTCTACAAGAAATGATATAACCTTAGCTCTTTCCCGACCATCATTTTGAGTACATGACGTTAACAGCAAGTCCTTCAAAGGAAAAGCTAGAGAGTCCTTAGCTTGCAGCAACTTAATGCAAGTGGAAAATATCTCATCAATAGAAGGGGCTTGTACCAACTCCTCTTCCTGGTCAATATCTTTTTGGCTTGTAGCCGTCTCTTCCTTAGCTGAAGATTCAGTACTTCCCAATGACAAAGCTAATGCTCGAGCAAGTTCATCATCTTCCTGCAAGGGCTCCTCTGCATGAGTAAACAGCCACTCCATAGCCAGCTCAACACGATTTGAGTGAACATTTCTAAGGGCTTCTTCTGCTCTTGCCCTCGAGAATCCCATTTCAACAATCATTGCAATTGCTGAATCATCAGGAGGTGGTCCAACAGCTTGAGTTGACATATTACTGCCTCCTGTAGCTTTCACCACTTTGTCATCAACTCCAGAATAGACATGCTTCATTATGGAACAAACTGAAGTGATGAATTCCACACTGCACTGGGGAAACAAGGGATGGTTCCACACAGGACGAACTACCTTCAAGACCTGGGACTGTAGTACCTTGGCAAAGATTTCTGAATCTTTTGGAAGAGAAACAGTCCCATTGGGAACAGGCTGCACTAGGAGATTTGATGACGAACTCCCAAAAATGCAAGAAGGTGTTGCTAGGTGATCCATCAGCCCTGCATAAATTACTAATGTACCAAATATCCAAGTCTTGTCACTTTCATCATTATTGGCTCCGTCTGTTTCCATCAAGACAGGCGTCTGCAGTACTGTCCAGAGCAATTGACTTGTAGCTTCGAATGTAGTTAGTATCAACTTGATCACACCATGTGCATAGAAACTATTTAATAGTACAGGGTTACATGATTCTTGTCTATCCACAATGACAGCCTGAATAAAATCAACAACCTTACCCAAATAACGACATTTGATTGAGAATGGACACTCCCTCTGTGATATACTTGCATGTCCATCAAAGTTCAGATCATCCAGAAAGATGGTTGCAAATGTAGATGCTACCAATTTGGAAGCAGGACTGACAGCAGGAGAATCATCCCGACGGCGAGAGGGTAGATGCATTACCTTTCCTAGTTCTGAAAACAAATGGTTTATGTGAAATGACAATGACCTTAATATCTCATGGCAAAAAGCATGGAGTGACTTTTTCTTATTGCCTTCCAATTTGCTTCTAGAAGAGCCTTCATCAGAATTAGAAGATTGTGCTTGACGAACATAGGCTTGTCGTCCTCGGGCAGAGGAATAAATGTTTAACCTTCTTTGAAGCCGTGCACGGTGACCAATATCATGGAATAAATGTATCAGATCAAAAATTTGAGGCTCAGCATTCCAAACAGATGACTGCCTATGCTGATTCGAAATAAGATCCACATAATGCCCAACAGATCATCAATTCAATGTCACTTGCATGCTCATCCAAATCAGTTGTGACACTGCTGGAAGTGGAAACATTGCCATCTTCTTTCTTTATCACTGCCTTTGAATCCTCAATAAGTGCAACTTGCCATAGAATCTCTCGATGTATCATTCCAATTTCAAGAAGCATGTCCTTGCTATCATTTCCAAACTCTGCCATTAATGCTGCCAACCATCTATTCTCTCTAGTGGCATCAGCTAGAAAGACAAAAAATTGTACCACAAACAAGCACCAAAATAATTTACGGTTCAGTCCATTTTCTGCAGCTAATAAATTAGTTCCCACAACAGGACTCAACACATTTAATGTAGTCTTGAGATGCTCTCTCAGATAAGCACAAAATACCCGTGCAAGTTAAAATGACTCTTTTTGACCCAAATGGCATTTAATGACTGCAAATGACGAGAGATGAATTTTGTGAATTTGACTGACTTAGATCGACAAGACCGATTCTAATTATTCGTACGCACCTCCTGCTTTACCTCACTTAGACTCCTTACCAAATGATTATCAAACAACGATCCCACACTTCACGCAAAACCCTATTAATGACCATCACATGTAGATAAGATGGAAGATTCTTTTGACTACATGGAAATAGATGATGATACAGTAAAAATGACAATCTTTTCCCAGAGCTTAGGGGGTGATGTGAGGAAATGGTTTAAAGTCCTACCTCCAGGTAGCATCAATGATCTTCCAGCCTTATATCAGACATTCATAAACAAATGGGAAACTAAGGCTAGCCCTTGCCAACTCTTAGCAGAATACATGAGCCTTAAAATAAACATAGGAGAGAGTGTCCGCGATTACACAACAAGATTTAACAGTTTTTACAATGCCCTCCCTCCACATATGAAACCTCCACAAGGCATGACTTTAGAAAAATACCCCAAAGGCTTTGATGTTGACATGGCCTATGAGCTTAGGGATAAAGAGTACAATACATTGGAGGACATGTAGAAAGGAGCAGTGAACATAGAGGCGAATCTAATTGAGAAAAGAGCAAGACTGAGATCTGAGAAGAGGGTAACATACAGAGATGACAATGTAGCTTCCTCATCTGACCAAAATTATGATAAATTGTCTAAAAATGTGGAAAAGTTACAGAAAATGATGGAAAAAATTGTTTTCACAGCCAGTAACCAAAATAGAAACCAAAACCAGAACCAAAACTTTAGAAGAAACAATAACACTCCCAATAGACAAAGAGAATTAGATCAGCAAATTATTCCACCTTTTCAAGAAAACTTTCTTGATGAAGATGAAGGAATCATAGAAGAGTCTGAAGGGAATACAATAAACATGTTTGAAGTAGAGAACTCGATCCATAACTGTTCCATAGAAGAATATCAGCCTTCTCCCTCATGTTGGGATGAAGAATGGTTTGAAACTGAGGATTACAGGTTAGGGTTTGAAAATTCCATGATGCAGGTCAGAGAACAATATGAACTTAGAAGAAAAACGAGTCAAGAAACTGCCAAACCAAACGCTTCTGAGGTCACCATCAAGAAGAGGCCTGAGAAAACTTCTAAAGTGACTGTTGAAAGTAAAAAATCAGCAGCTGAGAGTTCCAGAAAGAACAAAGAAAAAGACAACCAAAACACTGATACGCAAGGTAAACCAGCTAGCAGCACTACCACTGCAGTTAGTGTTCCTGATAAAACTATCGCAAACGTTGTACATAACGAGAATAAACACACTTATTCAGCCACTAAAGCAGTGGCTAACAAAACAGAGTTGAAAATTCCAAAGAGTCAGTCCACTTTCAATTTGGAGAGTGAGATTGCAAAAATTAAAATCTCTGTCCCACTCTCCGAGCTGGCCACTCAGGATGTATATAAAGGCCAAATTTTGAAAGCGTTAAATTTAGGAGAGAATAGTGACACTGTAAATCTGAGTGATGATCAAATTGCCTTTCTGTTTGGTCCAAATATAGAAGGAAAGTTTCAGGAATGGGTAGTACCCCCTTTTTATATCAGTCTTAATGTCCATGATAAGATCCTCCACAACGCAATGCATGATCCTGGGGCATCACACAACCTAATGCCTAAAGTGGTAATCGAAATATTAGGCCTAGAAATAACCCGTCCCTATAAAGACCTATATTCATTTGACTCTAGTAGGGTAAAGTGTCTTGGCTTGATCAAATATTTGTGTGTGAGCCTTACTCAGATTCCTGCTAAGTGTATGGTCATGGATGTTGCTATGGCAGATGTGCCACCCAAGTATGGCATGTTATTATCAAGGTCATGGGGAGCCAAGCTGCAAGGAAAAATGCATATGGATGGGGCTTATGCCACTATCCCAATCTTTGGCCAACTTAGAATACTGTACAGGGAAGCGGAAATGAAACTACTGGTTAGTAGCCCTGAAAAGCCTGAAAACTCTCCTCTATACTCTGTACATACAGACCTAGATTCCTTTATCTTCTGCAATGATGAATCTTTGAGTGGACCAGAATCTAAAAACGTAGATACAAGTGAAGGCACACATGATGAAACAGAGCCAATGGACTTTAACATAATGGCTACCCTAGACTCAGAGGAGGAAGACGTGGAAAACTTTGAACAGTGCACTGAAACAACAATGCAAAGTGAACCAGAGATAGAATGCAATCATCCAACTAGCCACATCTCTGACTTCCACATCCATAACGAAAAACTAAACAGCCCACAGCCTAGTGCAGATCCTATAACGCAACATAATGGCGAACCCAGCCGTAGGGAAAGGAATGATAACAAAAACGAGAGTGAACCCCTGTGGGAAATGAGTTTCGATGGGTCCTGCACAAGAAGAACCGCCACAGAGCAGACACACAACATTAGAGTGGATATACGTAGAGCCATGCCCGAACTCACTTCAACAAACAACATTGCAGAATATGAGGCCCTTATCCTAGGCTTGAACCTGTTGAGAAAATTAGGAGCCCGTAGGATAACTGTGCATGGGGAATCTGAGCTGATTATTAAACAGGTGAATGGTGAATACACAGCGAGACATCCTAGATTGAGAGCTTACATGAATGAAACTATGGATTTATTGAAAACATTTGTTGAATACGAATTAGTGTTTGTTCCTAGGAGTAAAAATGTCATTGCAAACGGATTAGCTTGCCTAGCTAGTTCATACCCTAAGACTCCAATCGACCAAAAAATTATCATACAGACCAAATTCAGACCTGCAGTGCTGGACAATGAAAAATATTGGCAGGTTTTTGAAGGTGATAAACAGATTGAGGATTTCCTGAGAGGCAGGAATGAGTTTGAATTTTCTGATTCAGACTCTAAATCTGAGAACAACTGCCTAAGTGAAGAATCCTCTGATGAAGAAACCCCACCCTGTAACATAGAAAAAAACACTCTAACTGAAGAAACTGGAAGTCCAATCGAAAAGTGTGAAAACACAGACAGTGAGGAGATGGAGGTGCTGCAGGCAAAAGATAAGAACATACCTCGAGGCCTGGCACCGTTAGAAGATCTTTTTGAATTTGATGACGTAGCTAAAAATCCTACCATAGAGCATGCAGACTCTAACGTAGAAGAATGCAACATAGGCACAGAAGATAAGCCCAAAATTATTAAACTGGCTAATTCTTTACCTGCAGACATGAAGAAAAAATACATTGACCTTTTCAAGGAATTCATTGATGTGTTTGCCTGGAGTTATTAAGACTTAAAGGCCTATGACACAAACATAATTCAGCACAAAATAACTTTAAAAGAGAATCAGAAACCTTTTAGGCAGAAACTTCATAGGATAAACCCAAAAAAGTTGCCTGCAGTTGAAAAAGAGATTAAAAAGATGTATGAGGCAGGCATAATTGTTCCTGTAAGGTTCTCTGATTGGGTTTCAAATTTAGTGGCTATGAGAAAGAAGACAGGGGAGATTATATTATGTATTGACTTCAGAAATCTTAATAGAGCATCACTCAAAGACAACTACCCTCTGCCAAAAATGGAACACATTCTTCAGAAAGTAGTGGGCTCCAAGAGAATCACCCTCCTAGATGGTTTCTCAGGTTACAATCAAGTCTTAGTAATCCTAGAAGACCAACTCAAAATAGCCTTTACCACTCCATGGGGCACCTTCATGTATGTAAAAATTCCCTTTGGATTGATGAACGCTAGGGCAACCTTCCAAAGAGCAATGGATATAGCTTTTTCATATGAGATAGGACACTTCATTGTTATTTACTTGGATGACATAACAGTCTATTCTAAGACTGAATAAGAACACCTGAAACATCTGAGGAAAGTGTTTGAAAAATGTAGAAGGTTTGGTCTGTCATTGAATCCTAAAAAGACTGTATTTGGGCTGCAAGAAGGAAAGCTTCTTGGCCACATTATATCTGAAAAAGGAATTAGGATAGACCCACAAAGAGTTGAGGGAATACTACAAATCACACACCTAAGAAACATCAAAGAATTACAGTCCTTCATTGGGAAAATAAAATTCCTTAGGAGATTTATCCCCAACCTGGCTGAACACCTTAGGAATATGACTAACATGCTAAAGAAAGGTGAAGGAGTTAAATGGACTGTTGGAGCTAGACAATCTTTTGAATCAGTAAAACTCGCACTCACCCAAGCTCCTGTTCTGATCAGCCAGATTTCTCTAAAGATTTCCTAATCTTTTCATTTTCCTCTGAGCATACAGTGGCTGCAGTCTTGCTACAGAAAAACACAGAGGAAATGGAACATCCAATTGCCTTTTTCAGCAAAGCACTAAGGGATGCGCCCTTGAAATACAACATAATGGAAAAACAGGCCTATGCTCTGATTAAGGCCTTGAAAGACTTCAGAGTGTACATATTTCATTATCACACCGTAGCTTATGTGCCCAACATCATAGTCAAAGATATATTGTCCCAAGATCCTGATGGAAAGAGGGGCAAATGGATCGCTGTGATTTTAGAATATGACCTTGAGATAAAACCCACCAAACTGATTAAAGGTCAGGGCTTAACTCAGCTAATGGCTGAATCAAACTTACAAGCCCTAGACATTAACATGGTAAACACCTTGGATGAGCAACAAGAATTGCCTGATCCCACTATTGAGGGAAAGTTTCAGAGCTCTCCTTGGTATTCTGACATTCTGTATGTGCTTACACACCTCAATGCCCCACCTGAACTGCCAAAGACTAAGGCCAGATTCATAAAAATCAAAGCCAGGAGCTATTGCATATTGAATAACTGCTTATACTGGAAGAACCCAAATGGCCTATTGCTTAAATGTTTGCTTGAAGACGAGGCAGAGAGGATTAAACAAGAATTCCATGCCGGAGAATGTGGGGGCCACCTGAGTTGGAAAGATACTGCAAATAAAATACTCATAGCTGGTTACTATTGGCCCACACTCTTCAATGATGTCCATAAGATGATAATTTCCTGCCACAAATGCTAGATTTTTGAAGGCAAAAGAAAACTCCTTCCCTTACCTTTACAACCCATCACTGTTGAAGGTCCCTTTCTGCAATGGGGCCTAGATTTCATAGGGGAGATTCACCCTACTTCTTTTGCACAAAAAAAATGGATCCTAACAGCCACAGACTACTTCACTAAGTGGATAGAGGCCATACCCACTAGGAATGCCACAAATTCAGTCATCATTAGTTTCCTAGAAGGTCACATCCTCTCTCGTTTTGGCTGCCCAAGGAAAATAATCATTGATAATGCTACTGCTTTCGGATCCAAGAAAATGGTGGATTTTTTTCAGAGGTATCAAATAGTTCTTGGTCATTCAACTGCCTATTACCTTCAAGGTAATGGATTAGCTGAATCATCAAACAAGAGCCTGGTGATCGTCATCAAGAAGCTGTTGGAAGAGAACAAAAATTCATGTCATAACAAGCTAGTACATGCTTTGTGGGTTGACAGGCTCACAAAAAAGAAGTCCATTGGCATGTCACCATTTCAGCTTGTCTATGGTACAGAAGCAGTATTTCCTACCAGCCTTGGGGTACCAGTGATCACGCTGGTCCAGGAGATTCAAACAGAAGAAGATAGTATGGTGAGGAGAATAAACCAGACAATTCACCTCTAGAAAACAAGGGAAGAGGTTTATAACAGAGCTATCAGAGTTCAGGAAAACATAAAGAGGTTGTTTGACAAGAGAACCAAAGCTGCTGATTTCAAAATTGGAGACAATGTTTTGAAGTGGGACTCAAGAAGAGAGGATAAAGGAAAGCACGGAAAATTTGACAGTTTGTGGCAGGGTCCATACATCATCCAAGCCACTACGGGTCCAAATGCCTTCTTCCTACAAGAGTTAGACAATATAGAGCTGTTTGGGGGTCCTGTCAATGGCAGGATGCTCAAACACTACTTCTGCTGATTTACAATTTCCAGTTTCCATTACCATTGTACATACCATTGCAGTTTTTTATTTTCAAGAAAAGAGAGAAAATGTTTCAAAAAACAGAGGAAAAGGAGAGGTTTAGACATGCTCAAAACATGAACCTCAGAAGCGAAAAAGATTGGCTCTAATATGATCAAAACCTGAGCCAGAGAAAGTAAAACAACTGGTCCTAAAATGCTCAAAACTTGGACTAGCAAAGAAGAAAAGAAGAAATCAGCTATAACACGCCCAAAACCAGAGTTGAAATGAAGAAAGGGAGTGACTCTAACATGCTCAAAACTTGAGTCACAGAGAGAAGAAGGACACTTCAAGTTTCAGATTTCGAGCCTTCATAGTTTTGTTTCCATTTTTCTGCAAATTTTGTCCATGTGCAACTCTCTTTATGCCTTGGATCCACAGCAAGTCAGACAGTCTAATCCTGGCTTGAATTTTTTTCAATTTCTATCGTAGAATATAGAGAATAAATATGCTGGACAGTTTAATCCCAGTAGATATTAGATTAGGTAGAGAAACATATGAGACCAACAGTCTAATCTGGTCTCATGGAGCAATAAGGGTAGATTTAGAATAGGTTTCTTTTCTGTTTGTAAAAATAAAATGATGTAAAGGGTCTGCTAGCTCAAATGAACCCTAGAAGAAGAAAAAATGCTAGGATTGTAGTATGGGTAGGTAGTTTGTTGGGACAGTTTTTAATTTCTGGCGATGCTGAGTACCTTCACAATTGAGGCGAAGTGAAAATCAAAGAAGGGATGTAATATTGACGGGCACTTGGCCTACCATGGATGCAAAGATTTATCCTCTGAATTCTTACCTCCTTCAAGAAGAAGCCATCCCCATGTGGAGCCACTGTTAGGGCCCCTATAAATTTTTGACAAGGAAAAAGTAGGGGGTTAAATTTTTTTTTGAGCCTTCAAGGAATGCATCTCCCCTGAAGACACATCATCCTTAAAGTCTCCTGTGCCTTTGCCTTTGATGAAGTCCCCTCTGCTTACTCCCTTTACAAGGTTTCATTAATTACATAAATTGTGCTCCAAAAGACCTTCATTTGTCCCTTACACCCCTGCAGAATATCTCATGTTAACCTTTGTTTTCCCTTGTTCCATGCCCCTCTAATTCTTTAAATCCTCTCTGAAACCCCGTTGCACCTAGCACACTCCCTTTGTTTATGCCTAAATCGCCCTCATTCCCCTATCATTGCCCTTGGCTGGCCTTAAAATGCTTTAAAAATGGGCCAAAAACCACGTTTTCTCTCCGCGTGCCTAAGCCCCTTTCGGCCTAGCCCCGCCCCTTTCCCCCCACATGACCAAATGTTAGAACCGGGTGCTAGGCGAAAGGCGCTTATTCCTTGCATTCATCGGGCGCGTTTACTACCATTGATCTTCAAAAAATGAACGGCAATCGCCACCCTGCAGCCTCCATCGTCCAACCCGTTCATAGCTCGTTCGTCGCATCTCAGCCGTCCATCTGAAACTTCAAATCCGACGGTCCTTCTCCCTCCATCCTCCTGTGGTCCCTGCACCCGCTCGTTGTACAAACCCTCTCCTCTTTTGGTTTATATCAACGTACACTAAAAAATGTCACCCTGACATTCTGTTGACTATATGAGCTCATTGACACTCATAATTACCTCCTCTGCAAGTCTTACAACCTTGGTTC